>JZKD02S0228635.1:0-21595 GCA_000966675.3 Picea glauca | reverse complement strand
TGGGGTTTCATGGGGACGATATGTCGTATTATGTTAGGGTCAAATTTTTTTAAATCATCGTAAGTCCAAGCAAAGACATCCCTGAATTCTCTAAATAGTTTTATAAAAGTGTTCCACTCTTGCTCGGAACATCCCATTCCCAGATTAATATATTGTGGATTATATTTAGTCCCTAGATTTACCTTTTCATGAGTCGAGGAAGAACTGTTTGTTTTACTATTTACCGATTTTCTGAATTTATCATGCAAATCATATAAATTTTCTAGTCTTACCACGGATTTAGGGATAGAATTTACCAAATCTGATGTTGATTCGGGAGACCTCGTGTCTGATATTATCATAAAATTACGAAGATCTTCATCGTGGGTGCCTTCATCAATAACCACACCTTGGAAGGTGTCCTCCATGTGCAAAAAACTGATGATATGTTGATCGTCATCAAACACTCTCCAATTAGTGACATTGTCTGGAATTGATGGTCTGAACAATAACTCAATTGAAAATTCATTTGGGGAAAGACCTTTTGTGGGAAAAAGTTAGGAAGCGACGTTAGCTAATAAACCAGCCTCAAAATTGTTTAATCTCGGAATGGAATTGATGTTAAATGCAGAAAACTTGTGCATTAGATTCCATACCTCGGTTTGATAAATTTTCAGGTGTGGTCATAGGCAATGTATGGAGTTTCTTACCTGTCTGGACACAATTTCCGAATCACCGAATACCATTAAGTTCTGTACGTTCATATCTACCGCTTTCTTGAGTCCTTGCAAAAGTGCCTCGTATTTGACAATGTTGTTTGTACATTCAAACTCTAATCGACAGGAAATAAAAGTTTTATTACTTGCTAGGTCGATGAGTACACATCCTGCACCAATTCCTTCTCTAGATTTGGATCCATCGAAGTAAAGTGACCATATGTGAGCTTCATCGGCAGTGTTTGGCACATTTAGTAAAGATGCTAACTAGGTGCATTTCATGAGATCCAACTGTTGTTCTGGATCAGTGATGGCGGAGGCTTCAACCATGAAGTTACCGAAGAAGGTGTTCATTCCCTATATTTCGAGTGAATTAGTGGAAGTAGTAAATGGTTCATTAGCGTCATTCAAATCCGCCATGGTTTGCTTGAGGTAACGTTCACGATTAATCCTAATTTTTTTTGGCTTTCCACTCTCTAGTAGCCACAAATGAGACCAATCTATTGCAAAGTATCCATGTAGTTGTTCAGACCAATCCCTGCTTAATAATAAACCATAAACTTCAGGGATGTCAACAAATATGATATCAATAATTTGGTGAACCTTAGGATTAGAGGATAGCCTAACGAGTACATTCTTTAGTTCACCAATTACCTTAACATTTGTCCGATCGAGCTGAATGATTTCAAGACTAGAAGGTTGAACTTTAACATTGATTTTTTGGCAAACAGACAAAGGAATCACATTTGATGATGTGCCAGAATATACCATGCAATTATGTACATTTCTATTGAAAATTTCAAAAGTTAATAAGAAAGGTGGGACATTTTTGTGAGTATTAACAGTAGAATTCTACTGATTTTTAGTCGTTGTCCCTGCAATTACTTTATCTACATTTGATACAGTTTTTTCAGTGAGGTCCCTTTTATCTGAGGGTTCAAGTGTTGTTTTAGCAGGGACCTTTTGAGCTATTTTAGGAGTGATTTATGCAATTTTCTTGTTATTCAGATTGTTGTTTTTACTGTTCTGCAATGTTCTAAAGCATTTTCAGCAGAAGAAAAGGAAACTTCAAAACTTCGTAAACAAAAATATTATCTCTAATCTTTAGATCTTCGATCAAATCATATTCTCAACTTGGGGCTGCTAAATTCTGTTTTGTTTTAGTTTTTTTAGATTGTTTCGGAGGCACATTAGTACTTCTTTCAGAAGAGGGTTTACTCTGATTTTTTATTTTGGTGTTGTAAGGATGGACAGTTTCAAAATTGGCTTGAAAAATACTATCGAAAAAATGCTCGAAGACATTGGGAGATGATTCCTCTTCTTCAACTGTTTCTTCTTCAACCACATCTTCAGAATTCTCAGGGGGGAGTAAGTTATCATGTGCTTCAACGATAGTCTGTATAGCGTATTGTAAGATTTCAAAATTCAGGCCCTCAGGGGTTGGATTCAGTCGGTTTGAGGGAAAACATTTTCTGAAAGGAGGTTTGTAACTTCCTTTTCTTGAAGATTCTTCTTCAGATGATCTCTTCAAGTCTACAACTTTATTTGATAATTTCTGTATGACCTTTTGTAAAATTTCCAAATCTGAGGTTTCTGATTGAGTTTCGGTTTGGGGAGGCCTAGGAAGAATTTCTATTTTCTTCTTAGAAGATGGGGTTATTTCTGCCTCATTACTAAGATTATATTTCAAGCTCAAAATAGATTTTTCGATTTGGATTGCCTCCTCGAAGGCTTCCAGTAACATTAACTTATTATATCTTTTAACCCAAATTGCTACATTATGGTGTAGAGATTCGGTTTAATATGCCACAATAAGGTTTTCTACGGGCATTGAATCAATGGGGATTCAATTTTTTAACGTGAGGAAGCTTTGGTTAAAATCTTTTACTTCCTCCTTAGGGTTCATCTTTAAGCTGGAGAGTTCTATGACCAAGAATTCAAGAGATTTATCATCTCCAAACTTTTCTAGGAAACAGGACTCAAATTTGTCCCAAGATACAATGGTGTGAGGTTGTTGGGCGAAATACCATGTAGAGGCATTTCCCTCAAACATGTAAGGAAAAAGTATACATACTACTTCTTCATGTTCTACAATTCAGAGTCTAATGGCTAGCATGAATTGTTTTATGTGATCTTCGGTGATTTGCTTAGAATCTGGATCGAACTTAGGTAACCATTTCTCCGAGTGTTTTGGTAAAGGGTGTAGGGGTCTAGGTGCAGCCACAACATCTTGATCGATCCAAGGTCTGGCGAGATTGTTTTGATTTTCCATGGGTGTAGGTGGTGTCGAAGGCTGAGATGGTTTAGATGATGAATTGCCTTCGTCAGATGACTCTCCTCCCGAAGAGGAAGGATATGAATGAGGTGGTGAATGTGGGATACCAGATCCTCTGGTTGCAAGAGTAGGTGTGTGGTTGGGATATGTGGTATTATATCCTAAAGGATCTAAACGTAGACCAGTGCCTTGAAGTTTCTCTCAGATATCTGAGAAATCTAAAGGTTGATTGAGAGGCCTACTAGGTTGTATGATATGGGCCAAAGAACTTTGTGTCTTTAAGAGTGACTAATGAATGATTTCTTATGCATCGCCCCCTTGAGGATTTAGTGTTACTGGATCAACGGGAACCTCAGGATTTTTGTTCGAGGTAGTTGTTGTTTCAGAAGTAACGTTGTTTTCTAAGTGACTACGTGTTACTACAGGGGAGCGAGTGTGTGGAGGTGGAGTCTTACGACTTCCACATGCCATCAATTGTATTCAGGCCCTCCTTATAGCATTGTTTGTTGATGGTCAAAAATGGTTGTCCGTCAACTGGAAGAATGAGTCCAGTTCAGGGTTGTCTAAATAACCCAAGCTGTTTGGTGTAACTTGTTTCGATGGGTTTAATGGCTCCGTTAACCAATCTAAAAGTCGTAAAAGAAACAAAATAAAAGAAATGAAATAACTAACTTATTAGCAATCACTATATATATATATATATGTACATACATATAATGTAACTATTGTAGATATATTTAAATGAAAGATTTCCTTATCTTACTTATGTACATGATATACAAACTGCAAGTTTTAATCTAAACTTATGAAACTCAATGTGAAAAATGATTTCTTTGAGGAAACATATAAAGAAAGCACATAAAAATATTTTTTTGTTTTTCCTTTATAAATCTAAACTAATATAAAAAATAATACTATGAAACGGAAAGGTATGGATAGTCAAAAGCTAAAACATACATTCAACTTTCAATGATAAACAAATGACAAAAAAATGTAAATGAACTAACCTGTTAGTGAATTAGTGATGTGTATCCAAGCATCTTCATGATTAGAGAACATCCAACTACCATGTCCAACAGGGAAACCTGCAATGAACCTTAAGATTGTTCTAAATAAATTCAGAACAATGTGTTGGTAGTTTGGGTGTTAATGAATGAAGAGGAGACACCAACATAAACCTGTAATATCATGATTATACATACTTACTATATGATAAACCTGACAGTAATTTTTACATTTCTTTTTTCAATCAAAATTGAAAGATAAACCCTGTCGTTTTAACTGAAAACATAATCACAACATTTATATTTTGAGAAGCAAATTGTATATGGTATTTATAATATAATATATTTCACATCACAGATCATTTAATCTAAAGATATCAGATCTATACATGTATCAGGACATAACAAAACATAAATGATAACATTATAAACAAAAGGTTAAAGCCAAAATCTGTAAAATGCTATTTCATCAAGTTATGGAGTCACCTGTCCATCTCTTGCTCCCAGCAAAGATGTATTCTATTACAAAATATTGTGTATTTAAAGAGTTTAGGTAAACTAAGCATCATGTCTTCTAAGATAGAATGATATCTCAAATGGATCTCAAAATTACAAAAATAGAGGGTCATAAAACCACTCAATATCAAACTGTATCTCCCAAAATTATAAAAGTTTTGTTTTTTGTTTTACAAAATGAGCCAAAATAAATGGCTAATTAACTAAGGCCAGAGATACTCCATCTCTTGAGATCACCACGTGATACATTATATCCTAAAAGAAAACAAAATGAATAAATTAGACATTTATTTAACTAATATTTTCCAAAATTTTACATGAGAATTTACTGGCTACAAAATCTGTTGATTCTGTAGCTAGTCTTATTTTAACCAACAAAAATCTAAATCAATCCATATTAATTATAAAATAACAATAAAATCATAACTAATATAAACAAAAAATCTTACCTTTCAACTGAATACTAAATTCGAATAATAGAATCTTAGAGTTAATCATTGCTTTGACACACTCAATATTTTTTATTATGACATTGCTAGTCCTTTTGAAATGTTTTCCTTGCCTTTGTGCACTGATCTTGAGCTTGCAGTTTTCAATTGTTAATAAGTCGTTATGATCCATAAGGGTCTTGATATTTTCTTGAAGGATGGGGACATTTGTGTAATATTGGCCAATCCAGTGTAGGCACACTTCACACTGTGGAGATAGGACAATTGGTTGAGGAAACACATTACTGTGCGTCAAAGCACTACCACTATCCACTGTGGGTTTTTGACTGAGTTTGATTCATGGAAAATATTTGTTATGTTTCAGGCATGGTGGCAGGTTATCTACAAAATTGTAAGTCTGACTGAGATCCGATTTAGGGTAATTTGGGTCTTCCCCTACCAAGAACTTTTCGATCTCGGAGTCAGAGCTTTCATGGACCTCGGTCGATTTGAAAAGAGAGAGCGAACTCTTGGGAAACTTGCAAGTTGTAACCCTATAATTTCTTGAGGAACTCAACCCAACCCTGACTCTTAAGGTCTTCACTTGCATCTGCATACAAAATAAAGGTTTGGGATCCATTTGGTTCGACACGGATGACAGGGGCCATAAGGGTTCGGACAGACAGTCATGAAGGCAGACATAATTCACTGTGAGCATTAAGGGTTTCAAAAATAGAGGAAACCAAAGAAAAAACCAAAGGAATAAAACTCACCATTACCCTAGCATGACTAGAATGAGAGCATAAGGGGTTTCAAGCCATGAAAATTCAAGCATTACGGGAAATGAGTGTTCTGAGTATAGAGTGAAACCTAAGACTCTGGTTTCTGATGATGAATCTGTCAATTTAAAATGACACCTCAAATAGAGTACAGGATACAACCAGGTGTGTTTGAATCTCATCATTGTGTAATGGGTGAAGTTGATTTTCTAAGGTTAGGAGAAGAGATGTTTTACAAACCAAAGAAAAACAATAATTTAAAATGAAAAATGATTTACCAAGAATTATAAATGAAACAAACCTATAATCCATTGCCGATCGATTCTGGGTGTATCATTTAAGTACTCAAGATATAGCTTATAATCCATGAGCAACTTAAAAAAATTGTTTTATTGATATATGATAGGCTTCAAATAAAAAGAACATTCATTAAATATTTGTAAGAACATTTACCCTTCTAGAGACATAAGCCTTAGATACAATTGCAATACAATTATGAGTTTCAATGCTTCGTTCATGCTTTCAGTCATGAATGAAGCATGAAAATGAAAATAAAATAGGGACCATATAAACACCCTTTTACAACCGAAAAGTCACCTTCAAATAGCAATATTTACATGACAAACCGTAGGGAGCTACAAGAATTATTATTTGTCGCTTAAAAAGGAAAAAATTGTGTAAGGATGCCAACAAAGCCCCCAAGGTCAAAGAAGTCAAAGTGACCTAAAAGAAGACATCATTATTTAAATGATAAAGTAAGGTGACAAAGTCAAGGTGGATTATTTAAATAATCAAGAGAAGTGACAAAATCAAGAAATGATAAAGTAAGGTGAAAAAATGAAGAAGGAATATTTAAATGATAAAGTATTGGAGAACTTTCTATTTATGGAAAGTGGTTAACCCTAAAATAAGGAAAATAGGTTAAGTGACCTAGAAATGGATTGAGTGACATTAAAATGGGTTAGGTGACCTAGAGGATTAAAGTATAAATAAGATAGCAATGGTCTCTTGTACATCATCCTTTTTTTGGATCAATGGAGAGATTCTTGTGAGAATATCTTTTGGAGTATTGATGGAGAGCTTCTTGTGAGAGCATCTTTGGTGTGGATCTCTTGATCATGATTGAAGATATATTCTGAGAAAGAGAGTGAGAGGATGATATCATGGACACATCAAAGTTTTTCAATATCAGAGATCTTGGTGGAAAAAGTCTCGGAGCTTCAAAAACCCTAGTTTCTGAGGTGTATGTGGGCTATAATGGGCCAAGGCGTGTACATACACAGGATGTATGAGGAAAGGGCATGTACAGTGGATGGAATGATGAAGAATTGTGTTGGAGTTGGTTCCAACCTCTTGGATGATGAGGCAAGTTCCAGATCTGCATTCTATGGGCTCATATCTATCATTGAGACACTGGTATGGTTACATTATTTTCTTGATGGATACTATTGTTGGATGTCATGTGAATGGTTAGGGCATTCTTGGTATGGCTTCTATGATGTGATTCAATTTGGTTGATTTTGTTGATGGAGTGAGCAGTACTCTTTTGATTCAGTGGTGACATGATTGCTATCGTATACTAGTTGTTTGTACATGATCAAGATAACATTCATATTGATTAATTGTGGAGCATGAATAGACTATTGGAAAGTGTGGATATGTTGTGACTGAATGATTGTCAGATTAGAGAGTTAGACATAGAATAAAATGATATATTGGTTGTAGAGTATTTGATTTGGTCTCAAAGGACAAACCTTCATAAGCTCAGAAGGTATACACAACTTTTTGTATACAATGACCGCATACACACACAGGCTGTAGTGAGACAGGGCGTGTATATATGCAGGCTATACTATTGATAGGTCACGTACCTATTAACAGATTGATATTTGTTGAGGATTGTTGCCTCATCTCAATTGATGCTAAGAATGTAAGATGAGTCTTGCATATAGAGATGGTGCTCTTGTAGAGTTGTACTTTTTTCAGTTGTTGCTAGAAAACCCCCAGATTGTTGTCCATAATAAAAAGAAAAATTGTACATACATATTGTGTTCTTTGTGTTCCTTGTGGTGATTAATTGTTGATGATATATTTCTGATATATGTTGCAGATATATGCTCACATCTAACTACTTATAAATGAAATCAATGGGTAATAAGTAAATGTTGAATGTTAACTAAGGAATTTTATGAAAAGAGGGAAGCTTTGGGAAAAAGAGTCCCACACTCATTCACCCCCCCCCCTCTAAGTGTGGTAGGTGTGTCCAACAATTGGTATCAGAGTAGGCCTTCAATACAAGATTTAACAAGCTTGAAGGAGATCCATAGGCACACAAATGGATGATGAATTTCCAATCCTTGATGAGGAAAACTATTCTACTTGGAGAATAGAGATGAGATTACATTTGAAGACAATGGGAGTAGAAATTTGGAATGCAACCATTGATGGATTAGTTTCATTGAAGAACAAGTCAAAGTTTGTAGCTCAAAGGGAAGGAAAGTAGAATGATGCATTGGCTCTCAAAACCATACTTAGTGGAATCTCAAGCCCTATCAAATAAAGCATGGGGCAATGCACTTCCTCCAAAGATCTATGGATAAAGCTAGAGGAGACATATCAAATAAAGAAGGAGAAGCAAGATATTGGATATCTCTCAATCAAGATCATTAAAGGTAAAGAATCTCCAAAAACCCTTGATTGTATTATTTCAAAATGTGATCTTGAAAACTTCTCAAGTGAAGACAAATAATCAAGTGATGATAGCACAAAGGAATATTTTGAAGACACTTCAAATGAAGACAAAGAATAAAATTATGTTAGCACAAAAGAATACCTCGAAGACACTTCAAATGAAGGCAAAGAATCATGTGTTGATGTTGGAAAAAAGGAAGATCATGAAGATATTTCAAATGAAGGTAAAGAACCCTAATAAAACCTTGATCACAATGATGATGACAAATTTTTCTCTACAACTGAAGAAGAAGATCTAGAAACGGTTTTTGTAAAGTTTGATGGTTATTATCCCATGAAAATAATAGAAGAAAATCTATTAAAACTTCAAAAAGAAGTTGAAGAGGGTTTATATAGATATATAAGTGATCATTATTATACACACTATAACTATCTTTCAGATAACACTAAGAAGTTTCTTAGGAGGATTCAAAGGTACATATTCATGTTAAAAGAAATGATCAAAGAGTAAGAAGAGAGTAATAAAACTCAATTAGAAGAAAAGGAAGAAGAGATCACAAGACTAAAGAATGGAAAAGAATATATGAATGTAGATGATGATATTAGTAAAAGTTTTGAATCCATTGTCCATATCAAGACCCAAATTTAAGAAGCCAAAAGAATAGAGGAACTATTGAAGAACCAAATAGATGAAAAGTGATGCAGGAGCATCGCCAACATCAAGCGAGCCAGCGCAGAACCGAAGGACAACTGGACAAGCACCAGCGCAAATTTTGAAAATACCTTGAAGTTGTTGCGCAATCTTAATTGAGCCATTAAGATGAGGTGCACTTGTGTATTGTAAATGGACCTTGAGCCATTAGCTCTCATACTTAGTAGGTAGAAGGCATTTAAGGTAGTTAATGCAGGTAGATAGAATTTAATTTTAGATTAGACAGTTTTAGAGCGCAAGAGGGAAATGGGATATAGACACCCTCATTGTGTATTGTAATATTATGGAGAATGGAAGATGAAGCATTGTTGGAGAGAGAAAGAGCATGCAGAGAGATGTGTAAGAACACCCATGTACAGAGATTTGGATTAATAGAAAGAGGTTGATTCAAATCCATGGTTTTGTGTTTGTTCTCTGTGTATTGATGTTGAATGATGTGCTCATGAATGTTTGCTTCCTGTTATGCATTTTCTTTATATGCTGTGTGTATGATTTCATGTTTGAGTTTGAAGTCTGAAAGGGAGTAGGAATGAGTTTCAATTGTTTCTCAATCTGAACAAGGATTCCTGCAAGGAGTGCAGTCGAAAGTTGTCCACAAGGAGTGCATTGACAGAGGGTTCAGATAGAGTCACTTTTGTTCTCATCCACCCAGAAGTGCAGTTGGGCACATGAGCCATGCAAGGAGTGCGCAGGCTGAGTGAAGCTTTAGGATTGCAAACCTGAGTAAATCATTTGAGAAACTGCTGTTGCAGGTGTGCGCAGAGTCGAAAGGATTCAACACTTAGAAAGCATTTGAAAGTTGCCGCAACGAGTGCGCGCAAGAGTCTTTTCCAAGGCTCAGAGGTATAGGAAGCCCAGGAAGGATAAGGACTTCAAATTTTCGAAGGGCAGCATAAGCGAAGTTGCGACTGGGAGTGTTAAGAAGCGTTTCAAGTTTGCGCACAAGTGGACGAGTTCTGCAAGGGGGGAACACTTAGTCCTTTCGCAGAAACCATTGGGAAGGAAGGACGGTTGGAATTCTTCGAGGAGGATTCATGAATTTCCGTGAGCCGTTAGATCCCACAGAGGTGCAGGAGAATTACGGCAAAAGTGTCAAAGGTTGAAAGCTCAGGAGGGGCAGGACTGTAGATCCGAGCCACAACGGCCGTCGGATCTACTTGTGAAATTTCATATCGGATTTTTCGTGGATTGAAGTCCCAAAACATTGCAACGGGAATCACAATATTCTGATACACGATATCCTGAAAGGCTAAGGGAACAGTGTGGGGGCCACGAGAGTCAGCGAGTGGACAGGTGGCATGAGTTATCAGAGTTTCATGGCGAGAAGTCCTGAAACATTTGCATCTAGATTCATGATACCGCGAAGTCCAAAATCTCGATAGAGGTGACGGGGTGTTGAATAGTCAAATTCGCGAAGAGCGTCAGAGTTTTGGTATATCGGGACTCGAGAGTCGGAGAACCGAGTTGCACGACATCGCGAGCACCGAACTCATGATAAGGAAAGTCTTGATAGGAAAAATAAAAGGTTAGTGTTGACTGGTTTTCGGGTTTCAGGAATTCGAAAGGCCAACGTTCGACCACTAACCTCGCAAAATTCATGAAGTCCGATCTCCCGATTGTAAAGAGGAGATCCTGAGGAGAGTTTGTTGTGGGTGCAGAATTCCCGATAGGGAATTAGAAGAGCCATTAGATTTCTTCAGGCCAGTGGTTAAGGGAAAGATTCGGAGAGCAAGCGGACCTCCCGACCTACGGGTATTGTGGGGAGGGCGTTGGCGTCAAGTGGTATCAGAGCCCAGAAAGGTTCTTTGCTTTCTGTAGTAGAGAAGAAAGAGAATTCACCATGCCACCAAGGAGGAGGGACATGCAAACACCCGATCCACCAAAGGATAGGGAAATGCCGAGAAGAAGAGGCATGCAGATGACAGATCCAGCCATGGAGAGGGAGATGCATGATCTATGAGCTAGACTCGAAGATATAGAAAAAGTGCAAAGACGCACCGATGGTGCAGGGGATCTTAGCGATTCCAAAAGAGAAGTTGAGGCTGAACGTGAGGAGGAAGTTGCAGCCAAAGATGCATCAAACGAGCGTTTGATCAGAGCTATTGCCAGGATGGGTGCAAGAGTGAAAATGGACATTCCATTTTATGAGGGAAACTTGGATGCAGAGGAGCTTCTAGACTAGATTAGAGCTTTAGACACATAATTTGACTATGAAGATGTCGAAGAGGACAAGAAAGTCAAGCATGCTATCACAAGATTGATAGGACATGCAACATTGTGGTGGGATGAACTACAAGCTGACAGACGCTGCAAGGGCAAGCAGAAGATCAAGAGATGGGATAGAATGATCACGAAGACGAAGGCGAAATTCATCCCTAGAGATTATCAAATTTCTCTGTTCAAGAGAATGCAGAACTTGAGACAGAAGTTGATGACAGTGAAAGAATACACCGAGGAATTCTACAAGCTGAACATCAGGGCAGGTCATCGGGAGAGCGATGATGAGAAAGTTGCCAGATACATGAATGGCCTGAGGTATGATATTCAGGACAAGATGAGCATGGCAACCATCCGAATGGTGGAAGATGCTTATTAGATGGCTCTGAAAGTTGAGGAGAAGCTGAGCTGAAAGCAGAGTCAGAGGGGCAGAGGTAGAAGTCAGCCCAGATGCAAGTCAGTTGCCCAGGAAAAATATCAGAAGCCTAAGGAAGACTGGAAGAAACCTCAGACTCGAACTGAGAGAGGTGGAACCTCACAGAGAGGGAAGCATACTGAGCAAAGGGGAGATTATGATGATAACAACACTTTTCCTCGTACTAGAGGTAGAGGAAGAGGAAGAGGTAGAGTAATTACATGCTTCACATGTGGAAATAATGGACACAATTCTTACGAGTGTCCAGATAAAAAGAAGGAAATTGGAGAAGATCACATCGACGAAGTACAGAGGCAAGATGTTGAGGCAGAAGACGCTGAAGGTGGAAGATCGTTGATGATGCGAAAATTCCTTTTGACACCAGAGAAGGAGATGGAAAGTTCAGTCCAAAGGACCAGACTTTTCAGGACTTCTTGCAAGACCAAAAACAGGGTATGCAAGGTCATTGTAGACTGTGGTAGCACGGATAATCTCGTTTTGACCGAGATGGTAGAGAAGTTGGAGCTGGAGACGAATGATCATCCAAGCCCATACATATTTTCGTGGCTACAGAAAGGACACCAGACCATGGAAATATGACAGGAATGTGATTCATGATGGAAGAATGAACACATACACCCTAGAGAAGAATGGGAGGACACACATGTTGTTTTCGATCAAAGATAAGGAGGTGAAGCCAGAAGTAAGAAACACTGTACTTCTCATGAGTGGTAAGGAACTTCTTAATGAGGTTAAGAAGAAGGAGGATCCACAGTTCATAGTGGTCAGGAAACCTAGGATTGTTTTGACTAGCACAAGGGTAAATGATTTACCAGAAGAAGTTCAGGAACTGCTGGAAGAGTTCACTGACATTGTAGTGGATGAATTACCTCGTTCGTTGCCACCGATCATAAGTGTGAGTCATCACATTGATCTCATACCAGGAGCTAGTTTTCCAAACAAATCCGCGTACGGATTGATGCTGCAAGAGAATGAAGAGGTCAAGAGGCAAGTCCAGGATTTATTGGACAAAGGGTTGGTCAGAGAAAGATTGAGTCCATGTGTTGTTCCAACAATACTCAGTCCAAAGAAAGACGGAGGCTGGAGGATGTGTATTGATTCAAGGGCGATCAATAAGATAACCATCAGGTACATATTTCCATTGCCAAGGATGGATGATCTGATGGATTTCTTGAGTGGAGCAAGATATTTTTCAAATATTGATTTGAAAAGCGATTATCACCAAATCCGCATGAGAGAAGGTGACGAATGGAAGACAACATTCAAAACCAACGAAGGGTTGTATGAATGGCTTGTTATGCCATTTGGATTAACAAATGCGCCGAGTACTTTCATGAGATTGATGAACGAAGTCCTGATGGAGTTCATCGGGAAATTTGTCATTGTGTATTTGGATGACATACTGGTTTACAGTAAGACAGTGGCAGAGCATCTGAAGCATTTGGCTACAGTGATGCAGAAGTTACAGCAGGAGAAGCTGTTGATAAATATGAAAAAGTCCTCATTCATGAAGACATAGCTCATTTAATTGGGGTTTGTTATTTCGGAAAATGAGTTGAGGATGGACCCAGATAAGGTGGATGTGATAAAAAAATGGCCATCACCGAGGAACATATTTGAGGTGAGAAGTTTTCACGGATTGGCTAGTTTCTACCAAAAATTCATCATGAATTTCAGTGGAATTAGTGCAGCGATGATGGATATAGTGAAGAAAAGAAACAAATATTTTCACTGGAGAGAAGAGGCTGAAAAGAGTTTTAATCTGTTGAAGAGAAAGATTACAGAACAACCAGTTCTGGTGTTGTTGGATTTCCAGAAGACATTTCAGGTGAGATGCGATGCAAGTGGATTTGCAATCAGGGCAGTCTTAAGTCAGGAAGACAGGCCGATAGCATACTTCAGTGAGAAGCTGAATGAGGTGAAGGTGAAGTACTCCACTTATGACAAGGAGTTTTATGCTATCATCCAGGCATTGAAGAAATGGAAACATTACTTGATCCCGAAAGAATTTGTCTTATACAGTGACAATCATGCACTGCAGTTTGTGACTCAATAGGGGAAGTTGAATCAGAAACATGTCAAATGGGTCGGGTATATGTAGAATTTCACTTTTGTGATTAAACATATTTTTGGTACTGCTAACAAAGTGGCTGATGCTTTGAGCAGGAAGTGTTTGCTGTTGCAGGAGTTCAGAGTCAAAACGTTGGGTTTTGATGATCTCAGGGACATGTACGCTGATGATATGGATTTTAAGGATGTGTATGAAGCAGCTGAGAATCCAATTCTCAGAGACCGAAGCCAATAGATAGAGTATATGATCCAGGAAGGATTGATGTTCAGGGGCAATCAACTGTGTATTCTGAAATGCTCCATGAGGGAGAACTTTTTGAAGGAGAAACATAGTGGAGGATTGGCAGGGCACTTTGGCCATGACAAGACATTCGCAAAATTGAATGAGTCATATTTTTGGCTGGGAATGCAAGAAGATGTCAAGAGATTTGTAGAAAGATGTAGAATTTGCTAGAATTCAAAGGGAGGGAAGCATAATGCAGGATTCTATCAACCATTGCCCATACCAGAGAGGCCGTGGGATGCAATTAGCATGGATTTTGTGTTGGGGTTGCCAAGAAAACAAAGAGGTTGTGATTCAATCTTTGTGGTGGTGGATAGATTTTCCAAGATGGCACACTTCATTCCATGTCAGAAAACCAGTGACACAACTCACATTGCGAATATGTTTTTCAAAGAGGTCATTCAACTTCATGGGTTGCCAAAGAGTATAGTTTCCGATCGAGATACAAAATTCATAGGGAATTTTTGGAGAACCTTATGGAAGAAGATGGAAACTAACTTGGCATTTAGTTCATCTTATCATCCTCAGACGGATGGATAGACGGAAGTGGTCAATAGAATTCTGGGAGACTTGTTGAGGACCTTGGTAACAGAACACCACAGCCAGTGGGACACCATATTACCATAGGCAGAGTTTGTGTATAATGACTCAGTTAATAGGAACACAGGGCAGAGTCCATTTCAAAGTGTCTATGGCATACAGCTGAGAGGAATTTCTGAGCTGAGAGATTCAGAACAGACTGCGACTAGGAGCACTAGTGTAGAAGAATTCACAGAGGCGATGAAGGAACTTCACAGCAAGGTGAAGGAGCGATTGCAAAATTCAAGCCAAGAGTATAAGCACAGGGCCGATCAGAATAGAAGACAACTTCAGTTTGAAGTTGGTGACTTGGTTCTGTCATATTTGAGAAAGGAAAGGTTCCCAAGAGGAACATATAATAAGTTGAAGATGAAGAAAATCGGGCCATGTAGGGTCTTAAAGAAATTTGGGGAAAATGCTTATGAGATTGAATTACCCGATGGGATCGGAATTTCTCCGATATTCAATATCTTTGATTTGTACCCATATAAAGCTGGGGAAGCAGAGACTGGAGATGAGCAGCCAGTGATCCAGTGGACAAAGCATATGCTAGTTGCAGAAAATCCGCAGATGGAATGCATACTGGACAAAAGAGTAAGCAAGAAGACCAGGCAGAAAGAATACTTTGAGTATCTGGTCAAATGGAAGAACCATCCAGTTGAAGATGCCAGCTGGGAGAACGAAGTAGAATTACAAAAGCATGGACAGACCGTGGAAGATCTCATGGACAGGTGCCCATGAAAATTTTCAATCAAGGGAGTATGATGCAGGAGCATCGCCAACATCAAGTGAGCTAGCGCAGAAGCGAAGGATAGTTGGACAAGCGCCAGCGCGAATTTTGAAAATACCTTGAAGTTGTTGTGCAATCTTAAATGAGCCATTAAGATGAAGTGCACTTGTGTATTGTAAATGGACCTTGAGCCATTAACTCTCGTCTTTAGTAGGTAGAAGGCATTTAAGGTAGTTAATGTAGGTAGATAGAATTTAATTTTAGATTAGACAGTTTTAGAGTGCAAGAAGGAAACGAGATATAGACACCTTCATTATGTATTGTAATATTGTGGAGAATGGAAGATGAAGCATTGCTGGAGAGAGCAAGATCATGCAGAGAGCTGTGTAAGAACACCCATGTATAGAGATTTGAATTAATAGAAAGAGGTTGATTCAAATCCATGGTTTTGTGTTTGTTCTCTGTGTATTGATGATGAATGATGTGCTCATGAATGTTTGCTTTCTGTTATGCATTTTCTTTATATGCTGTGTGTATGATTTCATGTTTGAGTTTGAAGTCTGAAAGGGAGTAGGAATGAGTTTCAATTGTTTCTCAATCTGAACAAGGATTCCTGCAAGGAGTGCAGTCGAAAGTTGTCCGCAAGGAGTGCGTTGACAGAGGGTTCAGATAGAGTCACTTTTGTTCTCATCCACACATAAGTGGATTTGGGCACATGAGCTGTGTAAGGAGTGCACAGGCCGAGTGAAGCTTCAGGATTGTAAACCTGAGTAAAGCATTTGAGAGACTGTTGTTGTAGGTGTGCGCAGAGTCGAAAGATTCAACACTTAGAAAGAGTTTGAAAGTTGCCACAAGGAGTGCACACAAGAGTCTTTTCCAAGGCTCAGAGGTATAGGAAGCCCAGGAAGGATAAGGCCTTCAAATTTCCGAAGGGCAGTGCAAGGGAAGTTGTGATTGGGAGTGTTAAGAATCGTTTCAAGTTTGCGGACAGGTGGATGAGTTCCGCGGGGGGGCGGAACACTTAGTATTTTCGCAGAAACCATTGGGAAGGATGGACGGTCAGAATTATCCAAGGAGGATTCGCGAATTTCTGTGAGCCGTTAGATCTCATAGAGGTGTAGGAGAATTACGACAAAAGCGTCGAAGGTTGAAAACTCAGGAGGGGCAGGACCGTAGATTCGAGCCACAAGGGTCGTCAGATCTGCTCATGAAATTTCATATCGGGTTTTTCATGGATTGAAGTCCCGAAAAATTGCAATGGGAATAATGATATTCTGATACACGATATCATGAAAGGCTAAAGGAACAGTGTGGGGGCCACAAGAGTCAGCGAGTGGACAGGTGGCACAAGTTATTGGAGTTTCATGGCAAGAAGTCCTGAAACATTTTCATCCAGATTCGCGATACCGGGAAGTCCAAAATCTTGATAGAGGTGACAGGGTGTTGAATAGTCAAACTCGTGAAGAGTGTCAGAGTTTCGGCATATCGGGGCTCGGGAGTCGGAGACCTGAGTTGCTCGACATCACGAGTGTCGAACTCGCGATAAGGAAAGTCCCGATAGGAAAAAGAAAAGGTCAGTGTTGACTGGTTTTCAGGTTTTGGGAATTAGAAAGGCCAACGTTCGACCACTAACCTCGCAAAAGTCATGAAGTTCGATCTCCCGATTGTAAAGAGGAGATCCCGAGGAGAGTTTGTTGTGGGTGCAGAATTCCCGATAGGGAATTAGAAGAGCCATTAGAGTTCTTTGTGCCAGTGGTTAAAGGAAAGATCATGAGAGTGCGTGGACCTTCCGACCTGCGGGTAGGGTGGGGAGGGCATTGGCGTCAAAAAGGAAGAGTCATGTTGTAAGTTAGAAGATGAAATTGTTGACCGTAGAAAGAAGGTAGAAAATTCAAACAAATTCTTGAATAGCTCACTAATCTTGGAAATTCAAAGATCACCATATGATAAATCAGGTCTTGGATACAAAAAGGAAGATACACATGCTGAAGCAAGAACCTCAAAGAAGCATGAGGTAAGTCCATCAAAGAAGGAAGACAATGTTGCAAAACAACCATCTACACAAGGAAAAGAAAATTTCAAAAGAACAAAGCAAGGAAGACATCAAGAAGCTATTCTTGGGATACCAAAGAAAAGGTATGAAAGTATTTTTCATGGGCATTGTTATTCATGTAATGGATATGGTCACAAAGCTTTTGATTGTAGATCTTATGAAAGGAGATATAATGGAAGATTTTATAACACCATGAGGTGTTGGAGATGTGATGAAGTAGGACACATTGTTGTTCACTGTAACACCATGAGATGCTACAGTTGTAATGGAATTGGCCACAAATCCCATGAGTGATGGAACACAAGAAGAAAGTACATGATGAGGAATTCAAATAGCATGGATAGAACAAAGAATGAAGTAAGGAAGGGAGACATATTTGAAAATATGGATTCTCAGAGCTCAATTTTTGAGGAGCAGAGACATCTACAGAAGTGGGTGAAGAAGACAGAGCAACCAGATCAAAATGAAAAACTAAAAGGAAGTTCAAAAGTGTCATCTACTAAGATATACGCAGGTGACAGTGGCATTAGTTGCATACATATGTAGGCTGACCTTAAATAGGTCATGTAAATACGTGAGATGTCTATGCAGTCGGCCACGTATATGTGGAAAAGCCTTGGGAAAAAGGCAATGCACATGGATTAGAGTTTGATGTGATGGTATAACTCTGTGATGAAAGGTCTGACATTGTTTGTTGTAGGTTCTGACATGTTTTGTTGTAGCTTTAAATGTTCATCTATTGGATTATGTAAAATAAAATCTTGGGTGCATGGCACTAACCCATGAGTTTGGATTGATGCATTTTCTATTGAAGAACAATGATGGTTATGAAAATGAAGTTATGGCATCTTGGTTATGTGATATATCTTGATGATGTATTCGAAGGTTACATGTTGGAAAGCTTGATGCATTTGGAATATGGGCTACACATTGGGACATGTGGTTGGTGAGTTGACGATATGATCATGTTGTACATCATTGATGATCTATAGTTGATGCATTATTGGTTTTGGTACATTCACATATGGCATATGCTTGATCATAATACACCGTTCGTATTACTTGATTAACACAAAAATTGGTATTTGTTTGTGGCACTTGGTTCATGATGGAGACATATCATGAGTGATATGATACATTGTTTATCATGTTGGTAGATGCACTTGGTTGGAATATTGGTAGATGAAAATGGTTGGTATATTGGTGGATGCACAGGTTGGCATATTGGTGGATGCACATGGTTGGCATATTGGTAGAGGCATATGATTGACACATTCCATGGATGATATGTTTTGGCACATTGCATGATGTTTATGTACATGGTTGATGTACATAGGTGTTGTGCATGATGAGCACACATTTTTGTACAGGATGTACTTGGTTGATATTTTGCTCATGATTCTGTATTTCATTTTTGACATATTTTTTGCTGCATGATGCATGGTATGGAATACATTTGATGCATGAACAGGTCCAAGGATTGTCATATGGTAGCATATTGCTCATATTGCAGAGAAGATAGGGGGATACATACCCTTAGGGGGATTCACTCTTCTTCCCATGATTCTAGGAGGATATACTTATTAGATGCATACCTAGAAAAGAGCCCTATATTTGAAGAAAGAGCATAGGAGCATAAATCCAGGGGGAACAATGGTCACAGGGGGTGTATGTTCGATGTATATTTAGAATTACATCAGAGTGATATCCCTTTTTCAAAAGGGGATATATTATTCAGAGGAAGATCAAAGGCACTCAGACAGGGGGAGTAGACCCAAGAGGAGAATGGCCCTTTGCCATTGATGTCAAAGGGTCAGTCTCCTCTTGGGACTGCTCCCCCTGTCTGAGTGCCTTTGATCTTCCTCTGAACAATATATACCCTTTTGAAGAAGGGATATCACTCTGATGTAATGCTAAATATACATCGAACATACACCCCCTGTGACCATTTCTCCCTCTGTGACATCAATAATTTGTAATTTTTGTTGACATCAATATTGGTATTGCCATCAATGCCAAAGGGGGAGATTGTTGGATCATGTTGTCATTGATGCCAATGGTTTGATTGATTGATGTCATTGATTGATGTCAAGTGATGGATTGTTTGATAGGCTTTATTGATTGGTGATTTATGAAAAAAGTATATGTATTGTCTTTGATGAGAATGATAGATGTCAAAGTGGAAACCAATTGATGAAGATGGATCAATGATTTGTCATTGATGCATGATGAAGATGGATCAATGTGGTTTTATTGGTATATGATGCATTGTTGAATATATTTATAGATGACTCATTATTGTCTTATCATGATTGATAAGGTGCATAAATGGATGAACTCCAAAGTGGTCCCCTTATGTTGAAATCCCTCTTGGGAAGATGATTTGTGGATTGAGTTATCCTTGAAGAATGGTTCTAGGACCGATGCATGTATGTGGAATAATGAGATGAAGATAAAGGAAATTGTTGGTGAAACTATCCTAGATGGATAGTGCTTGTCATTCCATTTCTGGTGGTATGTGGAATGTCACATAACTCCTCATGGTTTGTGAGTTATGGCCTTACGAAGATGAAGGACCCCCACATGAAGGCTTGAAGCCCCCAAGGTCAAAGAATTCAAAGTGACCTAAAAGAAGAAATCATTATTTAAATGATAAATTAAGGTGAAAAAGTCAAGGTGGATTATTTAAATAATCAAGAGAAGTGACAAAATCAAGAAATGATAAACTAAGGTGACAAAATCAAGAAGGGATATTTAAATGATAAAGTATTGGAGAACTTTCCATTTATGGAAAGTGGTTAACCCCAAAATAAGGAAAATAGGTTAAGTGACTTAGAAATGGGTTAATTTATCTGAAAATGAGTTAAGTGACCAAGAGGATGAAAGTATAAATAAAATAGCAATGTTCTCTTGTACATCATCCTTTTTGTGGATCAATGGAGATATTCTTGTCAGAATATCTTTTGGAGTATTGATGGAGAGCTTCTTGTGAAGCATCCTTGGTGTGGATCTCTTGAGCATGATTGGAAATCTATTCCGAGAAAGAAAGCATGATTAGGGTCTCATGGAAACATAAAAGTTTCATCAATATCGGAGATCTTGATGGAAAAAGTCTCGGAGCTTCAGAAACCCCAGTTTCTGAGGTGTACACAGGTTGTAATGGGCCAGGGTGTGTACATATGCGGGCTATATGAGGACAGCGCACGTACAATGGATGGAATGATGAAGAACTGTGTTTGATATGGTGCCAAGCTCTTGGATGATGAGGCATGTTCTAGATATGCATTCTATGGGCTCATATCTATCACTAAGACAATGGTATGGTTACATTATTTTCTTGATGGATACTATTGTTTGATGTGATGTGAATGCTTAGGGAATTCTTGGTATGGATTCTATGATGTGATTCGGATTGGTTGATTTGGTTGATGGAGTGAGAAGTACTCTTGTGATTTAGTGGTGACATGATTTCTATGGTATACTAGTTGTTTGTACATGATCAAGATAGCATTCATGTTGATTAATTGTGGAGCATGAATAGACTATTGGAAAGTTTGTATATGTTGTGACTGAATGATGGTCAGATTGGACAATCAGAGAAAAAAAAAAATGATATAATGGTTGAAGAGGATATGAGTTGGTATTGAAGGACAAACCCTAAGAACATCAAAAGGTATACACAACTTTCTGTATACACTGACCGTGTACACATGCGGGTTGTATTACTAGCAGGTCGCATACCCATTGACAGATTAATATCTGTTGAGGATTGTTTCGTCATCTCAGTTGATACTGAGAATGTAAGATGAGTCTTTCATATAGAGTTGGTTCTCTTGTAGAGTTTTACTCTATTCAGTTGTTGCTGGAAAACCCCCAAATTGTTGTCCATAATAAAAAGAAAAATTGTACATACATATTGTGTTCTTTGTGTTCCTTGTGGTGATGACTTGTTGATGATATATTGTTGATATATGTTGTTGATATATGCTCACATATAACTGGTTATAAATGACAACAATGGGTAATGAGTAAATGTTGAATGTTAACTAAGGAATTTTATGTAAAGAGGGAAGCTTTGGGAAAAAGAGTTCCACACTCATTCAACCCCCCCTCTAAGTGTGGTAGGT
>JZKD02S0228624.1:0-11679 GCA_000966675.3 Picea glauca | reverse complement strand
CTAGGTTTGAAATTTCCAGTGTCTCAATGGATATTTGAAATGTGGTAATAAAGAGTTTATAAAAAATTGTCTGTGTTGCATGTCAGAAATGGGATACTTCAGTTTACCTATCAATTTCTTGAACTTTTGATCAATGTCCCATACATAATCTCCTAGGTTTTGTCTAACCTCAATCATCTCATTCATAAATGATCCTTTGATTTCGGCCTTTGAAACTCAATGATCATTGCTTGTTTGATCTCTGCTACTGTTCCTGGTGCACCCTACATATTGTTTACTGCTAACTTCATGTACCAATCCAGCACATGGTTTCTGAATGTTATTGCTAACTACACTACTTTTGTTGCCTCACAAGTGATTCTTTTCACTTCCCATATTATCTCACACATGAATAGGTGCTTCTATGGGTCTTCTATTCCATCCCCATGGAATTCTAGTAGTATTATTGTTGGATCTACACCTGCCATTGTCGAATGTGTTGTACCTTCTTCACGCGGTACTACTATCTATATACTGTTTTTTGGAATTGATCTCCCACTGGTGTTGCTACTGGTACTTCCACTTATACCACTACATGTATTGATCCTAGTACTTCCACTTGTACTCTCACTTCTATTATGATATCCTAGATTGCTCTAATCGTTAGTCACTAGTTTAGTAAACAACTCTTTCTTTTTTGATGTGTTATTCGTACATGGGGTTCTAGGTTATACACTGATTCAGATCAGGACAAGGGTATCTTCTTCCTCATTAGATATTTCTCCTCTAGTATTTATTTCATATGTGGAACGTAGTATTTCTTCAATGTGCTCCATAGCGCGAAGATCCTCTACCTATTCTTCATCACTCTCCAAGCCTTCCCTCTCGGCTTCTTCTCTTTTCTTCTTATTGAGCTTATACTGGTAGGGTCTGCCACTACATGTCGTTCTTGCCTTCTACATGATTTCCTAGATATCCTCTTGATCCATCATAATGGGATATTTCTCTTTACTGTTCTCTTCTCTATCCATTTCCGCCTCCATCTCATACCTTCCTCGGGTTTACCCTAACTCTCCCATGCACGTAGGGTAGTTTAGTTGTCTGATTCCATAGTTAATACCCCTTTGTCATGCAATAATCTCTTAATCGAAGTGTACAATGATATGATTTATCTTCCCATTGGAAACTTAATAAAATCCTTCTTTTCTTTAATTTAATACTTCAACGTATCTACTGCAAAATCAATGGTATACCCCACTATAATGTTGTCTAGCCAAAAATATACTACGCGCATGAATTTTTTATTCACCCTTTTCAACCATGCGATACTTTCTTTTGTCCACTTCACTGGTCTAACCCTATTTTTTCGGATGGGTATCTTTCAACCATGTTATCCACTCCTGCAATAGTGTGGGAAACTCACTAAAGAAACTCTCATGTATTTCACTGAATACGTATCTCTGCAGATACTTTCTTGGCTTATCTTAGAGATTCTATCTTTGTGGAAAACTCTAGTTCCTAAACTTCCAACCATATTTCAATATCTACTTTCATGGGGTTCTAACCTACAAACATTCCCTTTCTTAATCCCTCGTTCTATACTACATGATATATCCTTCCCGATCTAATATTCTGAGTTCCAACCGACAATGAAACCATTGTTGGGTTACTTGGGCAGACCCAGGTTCTAGTTGTATGATTACCAACAAGCCCTTCTACTATTAACCCTTATGGATACTATAAGTAAACCCAATGCACATAGTGCATTTCACAATCTTACCCTATATGTCTTATATGGGTGGTTACAGGACTCAGATGTCTGCAACCCTGGGATGTGATGTGTTTCTCTCTTTGAGGCATTAAACCTACTTACTATTAACCCCAAATCCTCATTAGATATTATTACTGACCCCTTCCACTATTATTCTAATAGGGCTTCATTAATCATTACAACCTCATTTGATCAAACAAAAACATTGATATACTATGCCCAAGCTTCTAATTTAATTATTAGCTATAATATTCATTCATTCCATGTGATTCAATAGATTCCATTAGCTTTACCTTATTACACAATGTTCATTCATTTAAAAAGAAACATATTCATCATAAAAAATTATCAAAGTAAATGCAACCATAAACACTGCATATAGTCACATAAAACACAGATATACCATGGTTCACCCCCTGGGGCTATGTCCACAAAGATTTGTCGCTTCATCTCTTTATTCATCTTTCATGCAAACTGTAGTGTTGCGCACTATACAATCCTTCCTTCATTACATTTGATCTCCACAGATCACAATAGTTATCACTTACACTGAAAACTTCTCATCAAAACACTAGAAAATAGTTCAACCAACTACAAAGTCTCAACAATCGGCTGATAATCACCCTTGTACAGTCCTAATACATTCCACTTATACAAAAATAGAACAAATCCCTTATAAAAACCCTAACCCTAGGTGGATTAGGTTTTTCCACTTCCTCCTTGACTTTGTCTCAGCTGGTCCTCAATCCAACCGTTGATCCAAGTCGATGCTTGTCCACTTTTCAACTGCTCAGCAACATTTTTTCCACTTTCTAACTGCTTTTCTCGGCATGGGTTTTCCCTTATTTCCAGCGCTGCTTATCCTCTTTTTTTGATGCGCTCCCCTGTTTTCCAGCACTGCTTTAACTCCTTCAAAAATTCTTCAATTTTTCCCAAAATTGGCCTGCACCAACACCATGTGACCATAAACTATGGGTAAAGGGATAAAACCTCATCCCTTTTTCTACCCATTCATATAACATTACAACCTTAAATAAAATATCTGTCATATATAGTTAAGAAGTAATGCAATGGTGTATTGGTAATGAGATTGTGTAAGGTTTAAGGGATGTCGTGGGTTTGACCCCTATCGACTCCCATAATTTTACATAACCATGACCATCATTGGCCAATGGGAGGTCTCCATGTGGTGGCCTCTCATTGTCTCCCTTATGCCACATGTCAACAAATGATTGATCCAATTGGACTATATGAGTTGTACCATGTCACCTTCCTAGTCAATGTACAATGTGCCACGTTAACACCATACATCCTGTATGGTCATGTCATGTGTCACCCTTGCAATGATGACACGTGTCACCTTGACCCTTTGACTTTGTCCTTTTTTCCTGTTTTGACTAGCCATAATGTTTACATACAAACTTTGTTTGAGGTGATTTTTATATTGTTGGAATATATTATTGAGTTCTACATATTGATGTCATTTTTGAGATAGTTTTGAATAATTTAATTTGATCATTTGTGGATCATCCTGGACCTATGTGAGTGTTTCAAATCATTATGTACCTCTATGAGTGTTCGTTAGATCCTCCTAGATCACACCTTACCACTGAATAACTTTTGTACCTACAAAAGTATATATATCCAACAACTTAGTGATGATAACTCTAACTCACTCTTCCACCTTATTGAAATTATCTTATCCAGTAACTTAGTGATAAATCTTCTTCACTCTCCCATCTTGCTGAATATTTTGGAACTCAATATCCATCTTGGAAATCTTAGGTAGTATATAAATGTGCTTCTTTATGCTTCTAAAATATGGCTTTCACTCTGGCCTCTAGAACTATCGCTAATATAGCTCTGATTCTGGCTCATATATTCCCTGACAACAAAAATTTTGTTCACTGTATCTCTACAATACCTATATTTTGTATTCAACATCCACTCCCATCTCCTACTTTTGAGGATAGTCTATCTCGACCAATATGAAACTAAGTTGAATGATTATATATGCCTTTCCCTTTTGGACTTGCCATTCATGTATTGTTGATGTATATGTAGGAGTCTTCGAATGAATTCCATGTCAATTTCTTCCTCCTGTCTTGAAAAACAACTTGATCGATATTGTTACCATCTATACTTGACTTTCTTATGTTCAAGGTATACATCTGCATGAACATGACATAGTATTTTAAATATTATTATAGCATGCACCTTTACAAATACGCCTCTTAAAGAGAGGATTATTTCTCCTTTACTTGCTCTAGAGAGTTTTTCATTACATTGATGCCCTTTGTGCTTCTGATATACATGTTCAAAATTCCTTCATCCTTCTATTCCTTTTCCTTTGGTTATTCAGAATCAATAATGTTGACTTAGATAATTGGATCCATATGTATTCCTTTAGCTGATAACAAGAAAATACAATTACCTATACTATTATCGAAAGGATTATAAATCTTTATAACGAGATTCCTCTCACTCTAAAACAAAGTGGGTATATAGAATTTTTTTTTGCAATATTCCTCTCACTTAGAATAAAGCGATTATATAGAAATATTTTTAACGAGATTCCTATCACTTATAATAATATGTAAGGTGGCTATCTAGAAATCCATTTTAACTAGATTCCTCTCACTCCAACAATATGCGAGGTGGAAATATAGAAACTCACTTACAAAATTCCTCTCACTCTTATCAACATATAAGGTGGAAATATATAAATTTTACAGAGTCCTTATCACTCTTAGAATTTTACAATGAGTGGATTACAATCCTTCTAATAGACTTTAGAAGATATACACATATGCATATTACATTTACAAATATACATATTTACAATGAAATATTTTATGATGGATGGTTTATAAATGGACTCATCCTTCCCTTGGTATTGGAAGGAGTCTCACAAATTCATATCTCTGACAATGCCTCTGACATTGATGTTGATTCTTACATTGAATCTAATGAAAAATCTGATGTTGATTCTAAGAAACCATTAGAACAAACTATAGGTCTTCCCAATAACCTATATAACCTCTCTTTGCGAACACCAAATACTATTTTTGTGTCTTGAGTAACTTCCCTTGAATACACAAGTTCCTAACTATTCCAAAATGTGACTGGATATCCTTCATCTTCAAAATACACAAATAAGAGTAGGTTTACTTTCAAATATAGAAAATACAACATATGTTATATTCCCATAAACCCTCCCAACTCGAGATGGAATCTTACATATCCATACCCTTTTATTGCTTGTCAAGTGTTAGTTCTAGATCCTACATAGAAATATGTGTTGGAATCTGAGAAAGTCATAAATACTGAACAAATCCTTGTAATGTGGTGAGATGAGACACTATCCACGAACCATTCCTCTATGTCTTTATATATCACTTTGCCAAGACCATCCATAATGAAGTATTATTTCTCAAGTCTGTCAGTAATACCATTAACTTCATTTGGAGCCACTGCTTATTTTATTTCAAGTGCCTTTACATATTTCTTGTTCCTATTTGGACATAAGTTTAGGTAAAGTGTGCAACAATTCTCAATATCATGTCCACTCTTACCACAATAAGAGTAGAGTGTCGTGTTCCCATGTTGGAAACATGATCCCTTGTTATCATACCCCCTTTTTCCTTTTCTTTGAGAAATGATCTTTACCTTTATACTTCTTCTTGGAGGCCTTAGCTTGCAAAAATTTCTTCTTCAAAAATTATCCACATCATGGTTACTATTTCCACAAGAAGCACATGGATACTTTGGCCATTTACTAGTGTTAACTAGTGTTATTAGTGGAAAATGTCTTCATTTCCCCTTTATTATGCACATATTTCTTTGGAGATGTCTTACACATGTTACCTTTCTCTGGACTAGAAGGTAAGCCTGATTTCTTATGAAGGACCTCTTCATCTAATGTTCTCCTTGCTTCATCTATGCTCGAGCATTCTCCATCTTGACGGGGAAAAGAATAATATGATGAGTCATCCTTCTCGATCATGCCTTTTTAAAGAGGTAGTCCCTTTTGCATCAATACTTTACATTCTCATCCTTCCAATATTCATGGATTGGTATTAATGGTGCCAATACTTGGTTCTTGATATGCAAATTTCTTTCGAACTCATGAAAAATACCCTTATGGAATTCCTCATGACATATTAGTCGATCTTGCAACTTCTGCTTCTCTTCCTCAAGAGATTTCAACTAAATTGTTATCTCATAATTATCCTTCTCAATATGATGATTAATATTCTTTTGTATCCTAAACTTCATGACATATTTACTCATCTTGTCCTCTTGATAAGATTCTTCAATATCTTCACCAAATTAAGTCTCATATCTCATCACATCAACAACTTTCAAATACACATCAAAATAGCTTTGATACCACTTGATCCAAAAATCCTTAGACACCACTTATTTATTTACAATATATACATGCAACATCTAACTTTATTCAAAATAATTTCCTAATTGTATTGAGGTGATTTTCATAAAAATGATGATGTGCTTCTTATCCAAAAACTCATAAAATGATGATTAATTTGCAGATTATTGAGATGACACAACAAAAAATAAAAGAACTCAAATTGCATATATGGATGACATATTACTTCATCTTCAAAGTACATTTAGATACTATGATTGTTCTCCATTATCTCAAAATACCAATTTACATTACAACATGGGCTTTCAAAAAGCCAATTTAATGGACTCTCTTTATTTCCACTACTGAAAACAAGAAAACGAGTTCATCATTGAATTCCTTGAGAAATTATGAGAAATTTGAGTATAAGTCGACCAAATTCCAAACTGGCTCAATTACACCTTGTTTACATGCCAAACGATGCACTATGGAGCTCATTAGTGGTAATATAGACTAAGACTTTTACAAATGACCTTTGATCATAAAATAGGCCTGAAATTGACACTCCTTGCGAAAAATCGTGAAAAATGAGTATAAAGTTTCCTAGGTGTAGTC
The DNA here is from genome assembly GCA_000966675.3 of Picea glauca. Classification (NCBI taxonomy): domain Eukaryota; kingdom Viridiplantae; phylum Streptophyta; class Pinopsida; order Pinales; family Pinaceae; genus Picea; species Picea glauca. Next base: position 4,942 of record JZKD02S0228624.1, on the reverse strand, counting down.
AATATACCTCATGGTACATTTTTTTATGCAATTCCAAACTTAGATCCTTATCTGCACATAGATTTATGCAGTTTGTAGGCCTCGATATCCAATCCCTGCATTGGGATCTATTCCATATTGAAGTGTGTGCACATAGGGATGTGTGTCAGGCATTGGGATCTTCACCCATAAATAGGCCATGGGCCCTCCAACCGTACCCACACCTTCCATTGATGTCAGAATCATATTAAATGTGGGTTGGTTGGGTTTGTTGTAACAACTGTCATATTTGGCATATCAGTTAGCAGATGGATATAATTTGTTGGCATTGGTTGGAGGTATGGGTTTTGAAACCTGTAGACTCCCATATATATAGTATGTATTGTTTTGTTGGTTATATAGTTCAACTGTAGTATATGGTATTAACACCCTTGCAGATTCATAGGTGTTGGTTATAGCAGATACCATGCGACCATAAAAAATGGGTTGAGGGCTAAGCCCTTAGACCTTTTTCCACTCATTCATATAACATTACAACCTTAAATAAAATCTCCACTATATATAGTTAAGACCTAATGCAATGATTTATTGGTAATGGTATTGTGTAAGGTTTAGCAGAGGTCATGGGTTAAACCCCATCAACTCCCATAATTTTACATAACCATGACCATCATTGGCCAATGGGAGGTCACCACATGGTGTCCTCTCATTATCTCCCTTGTGACACATGTCAACAAATGATTGATCCAACTAGACTATACGAGCTATACGACATCACCTACCTAGTCAATGTACGGTGTGCCACGTTAGCATCATATGTGTTATACGGTCGTGTCACATGTCACCCTTGAAGTAGTGACATGTGTCACCTTGACCCTTTGACTTTTTCCTTTTTCCCTAGTTTGAATCAAACTTTGACTGACCATAAAATTTTCATACGAACTCTTTTGAGGTGATTTTTTCATCGCTGGAAAACTATTTTCGAGCTCTACACATTGATGGCATTTTTAGAGAGAATTTGGACTAAATTAATTTTGAGCATTTGTGGATCCTCTTGGACCTCTGTGAGTGTTTTAGATCCTTTTGGACCTCTATGAGTGTTCCTTAGATCCTCCTGGATAATAAATCATGCCTCGTTGAGAAGTTATTTTCTAAACAAGAAAGAATCAACTACACTGAAACTGTTTCTCTGGTAGAAAATATGAACTTGGTTCGATTAATTATTTCCCTAGTTGTTTGTTTTGGATGGAAAATCCATCAGATTTATGTGAAAAATGATTTTCTTCATGGAGACCCATATGAAGAAATTTTAATGGAACAACCACTTGGTTTTGTGACATAGTAAAATTTGTTTTTCCAACTCAAGAAGTTTCTTTATGGTTTGAAGCATGCTCTCCGAGCTTGGTATGCTAACATTGACAATTTCTTTATTTCACTTGGTTTCAAACATTGTGAATCGGATCACATCTTGTATGTAATCCATACCAATGGAAACACCTTGATTATTTTTTTATATGTACATGACATATTCATTGTTGGAAATAATATTGGTCTTATCCTTAGATTGAAGAAACAACTTGTTGAATCCTTTGACATGACAAGTCTTAGTAGTATGAATTATTTTTTGGGTTTTCAAGCATTACTACTTTATAATTGATTTTTCATTTCTCATTCTAAATATGTAATGGATATTTTTGGGCCCTTCATTTTTTTGAATAGAGGTTGCACACAACACATTGCAGCTTCATTTTGGAGAGAGAAAGTTGCACAAGTTGCTAAGGAGCTGGATAGTGGACAAAAGAAAGAAACAAAAAGTCGTTGGAAGGACAACGCAACATCAGTTTGGGGAAGAAAGATGCAACAATATCAAGAAAATAAATAACTCTTGGGTTCTCAACCAGCAAACCTAAAGATCAGATTACATATATGAGATCAATGTGATTGTAATAGGCTAATGGCTAATGAAGGGTTAATGGGTTGTAGAGTTGTTATTGTTTTCTAGGAGGTTAGTACAAAATTATTAGTGTTATCATTATTTTTGGTACTGATGTTGTAAGGAGAGTCACTATTGAAATGTCCTGTACTATAGCATAGCTGAGTTTTTGAGATCTCGGTAAGAACCAAACGATCAATGTATTAGATTTTGGTATCGTTAATATAATTTGAGGCCTAAATTTTGAATATATATCCTATGTATTTAGTCCTAATGCATGAATGGAATGTTGTTCTGTATTATCTTTATGTATGATATACCTAAATGATTATTTATTAATGGAAATGTAACTTTGTTTCTTTATTCCCATTTAGGAATTTCTCGTAACTGTTACAAGTTTAGTCTAGCTTGTGCAAAACTACAATGAGTCTTGATAACTCAGAGGTCTGTCTAAGTATTCTCCTTACCCTTCCCTCTCTTTCCTGTCTCGGTTGCACTTCAGGTGAGACTTATTCCCTCCTAGGAAGATGAAAATTCCAATGCTCTAGATTACGTCGGTACCTTTTTTTGGTAACCTAAGAAGGACCCTAGTCTGAACACTTTTACACCAACAAAATGGTTCCATTGCGGGGACCTATTCTTTAAAAGGGAACCTGTGAGGAGAATTATTCCACAGATCTATAGATCTGAGATTTGAAAATGGTGGGAAAGAAATTGTGACGCCTTTATATGGAAATAAGTGGAGTTGCAAGGTAAAATCATGAACGCTACAAGAGAATCTGTCTTTTTATTTAGAAAGATCGAGCAACCAGTATGAGATATCCTAGGTTAAATTTTCAGAAGAACTATTTCATTAGATAGATCATCTTCAAGAAGCTATATAATTCCAAGAATTCATCAAGAAGACATGTACTTGGGATACAAAGAAGATCGGATAACTTCACTAGATGGAACACCAAATCATGCAAGAAGTTGATTTCTAGGTTCATACGACTCTAGAGGGATACATCATTGAATTCACGGCTGAGAATCACCAAGATTTTTCATGGGAGAAGGAAATTTTCAAGAAAGGTGCGCATAGAAGACTGTTGAGGTAAATTCCTCTGTGGATCAAAGTTTTCTTGATGGAGGAGGGGATGATAGATATTTTCTTGACCGAGATGGAGTCCTAAACACATACGCTTGGGGAAGGGTGATTTTGGGGTATGATCATGACCTAAGAAGGGTAAGGGTTCTTTGACAGATGGGGGAAGATCAAGAAACGAACTAAATAAATGAGTGAGCCTTAAGGAGTGCCACCATTGTTGAGAAGTGGTGGCACGAAAAGGTAAAGAAACTAGTGAATCAGTTTGAGGTGTTGTAGGATGAAATCAGATCAAGAGAAACTGATGAAATAAAGAAGGAAGAGTTGAGGAAGGTGAGAAGACAAGAAAGACTAGCTAGTCTAATATTACAATAGAGAGAAGTGTAGAGAGAAATGAGCCCCCATATGGAAGGACAAGAAGAGGAGGGTGTAGAAGCAAGAGAAGATGAAGAAGGTCTATATCTTCTAGAAGACAGAGAAGATTCAGTCCCGATACCTAGAAAGATAAGGAATCGAGCCAAAAAGGTTTCTCAAGAAGAAGAAAATGAGACCCCCTAGATCAAAGAAACCCACCCATAAGTCAATGGAACCACCTCTGAATCACCCATTCCCTAGGTGTCCTCGATACCCGTGGTAAATTATACACCGCCTACATATGTTATTGCTAGTCCATCACATCCAGTTAGTCAAAATCAGTCAGTAAGTGTAAACACTGGGAGGATATTGGGATGCCAAGGCATATCACAACCAGGACCATTATGTTTCATTCTAATAGCAGTAGTGAGACCAACTATGGATGGAAATATGGAAGGATCGATCACCCGATACCCATAATTTTGTGGTAAAGGGGACGAAGATGTAGAGAAACATTGGTTCTTATGTGAATCCATATGGAGACCCAGAGGGACTCTCTATGCAAACAAGTTAGTAGAATTTCAGACTACCTTGAGGGGTCATGCTCTCAAATGGTACATGGAGGCTATTGAACCAGGGGTGCAAGGACAAACATTCACCCTGGGTCAAGTTTGTTTGAGGTTCATCACTGAATTCAAACTACCTCAGTCTAAGAAGCATGCTCTCTCTGAGTTGTGGGAAATTCAATAAAGGGAAGGAGAATCTGCCTAGGGATACAATCAAAAATTTAAATATGCTATTGGGAGGCTAGTGCATCCAATTCATGAAGCTCACTAGAGGGAATGGTACAACCAAGGATTCCTACCTCTGATGAGAATTCCTTTAATGCAACAATGGATAGCCACATTAACAGATGCCTTAGAACAACCGATGAAGATCAAAGTCATGGAATATTATCCAGGGAGTCTGAGGATGACCATGCCTCCAATAGATGCAAATTTGTCTCAAATTCAGGGACAAATATCGGTTCTAACAGAAAAAGTTAAGGAATTAACCACGCCAAGACCAGGACGACCTAAGGTTTTGTGCACATGATGCTACATAGAAGGGAATTTGGAAAATGAATGTCCATGCATGAGGGGAATGGGACCTTCTCACAATTCAATGGGACCTTCTCCAGGACCAACAGGAGGTGTTGTGCAAGTATACGTGGCTCCACCATTTCATACACAAGTATTATACCATATGTTCCCGAGCACTCAAACAACTCAATCAGTGGAATATTGTGATATTTGTTAGACACATGGACATGCACTGAGGCAATGTTCTATTATGCAGAAGTACACTACTGTGCAAGGATGATTTTAGGGGCTAATTTTCCATGGTTTTTCCAAAAACGAGATTTGCTATTTTAAAAATGATTCTCCCAAATTCTATAGGATAAAATTATTTTACCTTAAAAATCACCAAATTTTTTTAAAAACTATACAAAATACTTAGAAATTTGAATATTTTTACAAAAATATCACCAAATATTTATATTTGACATATGAAGGATTAGTAAGATTCGCCAAGGTTTCTACATTTTAAAA
>JZKD02S0228602.1:0-11076 GCA_000966675.3 Picea glauca | reverse complement strand
TCAAAGTGGTTGCAACTAATAGTTAATTATGGGTAAATTTGTTGAAATAGGAAAATAATTAAAAAGTAATTAGTACAACAAGAATTTGTGAATTTACTAATTATGGGTAAAGTAGTTGCAACAAGAAAGTGGCTTAGCCCTAAAAGAGGGAAGCTGGATAAAAAAGTTAGAAGATGACCCCTAAAGGAAGGTACTTCGAGAATTATAAATAAGAAAGCAAGAGACTCCCATTAGCACCTATTGAGCATATTGAATATCTATCTTGTGAAGCATTATTTGTCGATAATATTGGCATCCACAAGTTATAGGAAGGAAGAGCGCATCCACGAGTTATAGGAAGAAAGAGTGCATCCGCGAGTTACAGGAAGGAAGAGCACATCCGTGAGTTACAGGAAGGAGGAGCGCATCTGCGAGTTACAGTAAGGAAGAGTGCATCTGCGATTTACATGAAGGAAGAGAGCATATGCGAGTTACAGGAAGGAAGAGTGCATCTTCGAGTTAGAGGAAGGAAGGGCGCATCCACGAGTTACTAGAAGGAAGGGCACGTACATCCGCGAGTTAGAGGAAGTAAGGGTCACAGATCTGTTAAGGAGAGACTAAAGGTATGTTTGTCAGAGATCAGATACAAGAGGGTTACTGCAGAGTTAAAGGTATGTTTATGATTATGTTTTGAGATTGTATCTTAGTGGTGTTGTGGAGAATTCTTGAAGCATGGCTTTGTGAGGTTTGGTATATTCCCTCTTGGATGTATGGTATCTGTTGTAGAGTATGAATTGAGGAAGATCTGTTGAGGCACATTATTGGTTCACATCTAGGTTATATTGGTATATCTTATGGTGCATTGTTAGAGGTATTTCTTGGTGTTCTTGGTATATGATCTATGAGATTAGATATGGTTTTGTTTGATGCACATCTTGGTGATGGTCATGAGGAGTTGTGAGTAGTTTTGGTTAATGCACATCTTGGTGATATTGTGCATATGGTTGAGAACAGTCTTGGTGATTAGATTTGGTTTGGTTGATGAGATTGATGAACATTTACAGGCTGATGACAATTACAGGTTGATGACAGTTACAGGTTGATGAATAGTTACAGGTTGATGATCAATTATAGGTTAATGACAGTTACAACTTGATGATCAGTTACGGGTTGATGAACAATTACAGGTTTATGAGACAGTAACAATGATTGTGGCACTTATATTTTAGGGAAATAGGATGTGGAAAGGATAGGTGGTTGTATCCACCTTCCGGTTGTAGCCAATGAACATAGTGGGTTTTGTCCTCCTTCTGGTTGGAGCCAGAGAATAAGGGAGTTGTAGCTTCCTTCAGGTTGGAGCCTGAGAAACCAGGGGGTTGTAGCCTCCTTCCAGTTGTATCTTGAAAACAAGGAAGTTGGTGCTTCATATGAATGTAATTCTTTTGACAATATAAGAAAATCATTATGTGGTTTTCTCCGACTTTGGGTTTCCACGTAAAATATTGGTGTACTGTGTTTATTTGTGGTTTCCTATTGTTCACTTCTTTTGTATACTACTCATATTCAATGTTGTTGATAATCTTCTCATAAAGTAAATAGTATACATTGTAGTTAAAAATGATTAAAAGTACTAATATTGATTCACCTCAGCTCTTAGTATTCCAACATAAGGTAAGTGCAAGTTAAATAATCTCATCTTTGAGTGTGTTTGAATATGCATATGATTGCTAAATACATAGGTAGTGTTTAGTAAGGATAAAGTTTAAATAGTTTGATATGAAAGTCATTATTATAAATTATACTCTATTATCAATGATCCATGTCGCCTAGGTGAGGATAGGGGACAATAGAGTTGAATGAATGAGGCAAGCTCTATTATAGTGGAAGAATGAAAAATCTAGGCTGTGAATGAAAACTAGAATGCATAAACTACCAAAGAGAAAAAAATGAAAGCAATAAACAATACCAAACGTGGGAAGATGTAAGCCAAGAATTTATAATGGATAAACCCAAAGGGTAAAACTATGATGTATTGATTGATATTCTTTGGAATACGACCTTCAAAGTATATAAGAAAAACCTTAAACAAAGGTGAACTAGAGTTGAATAACTCAAATACAACAACATAGAGAACTTACAAGGATGAAGCATTTTCTCTATGTTCTTACATATATCTATACATTTTTTGAAGGATTCTTGGATGCCCTACCTAATGCATTTCATCTACCTTCAATTATATTCAATTACATAACATAACGGGGAAGGACAATTAACTTCTCACTAGTTGTCAGCTAGAGAATATGAAGAGACACGCGTTGCCACATTGGTGATTCTTTCACAGTGTCTTTTGATTGTTCAGGATTCCATATAACATGTATTCTGAATCATTAAATTCCATTTCACATGTATGATGATTTATTCTTGTTTAAGGATGCATGGTTCAACTAAGTTGAGGGTCAAATAAAGTCTATGATGGAATTTTGTTGAGTCGAGTCTATTGAGGATCAACTAAAAAATCAATTGAGATCCAACCAAGTAGTCTACTAAGGACTACACACAAGTTGATTATAGTTAGTTAAGTGTTGGGATGGATCATCAAATTTCTTTGAGGCATGTCAAAGTAAATTTTTATTTTTATTTTCTTGCAATATACAAAAAAAATCCATGCATTCACTTTTTGACACATTGACCTAATGGGCCCATAGAGATGAACATATTTTTGCACATTTATATATTTTTCTTCAGTGTGGTGTGGATCACATAATTTATTTCTGATTATTGCATGGTCTTGGATCATGCAAACAACAATAGTATATCATTTAACATGATTTTTAAGTGTCCTTTTAAACATCAACACCACACAACATTTGATTGAATGCAAGAACCAACATCACAAGGGAAATATACACACATTAGTCCTTACACTGAAATAATTTTTACAAATAATTTATCATCACCCATGAATCCTCTTATAACATCATAAGAGATGTTTTTTCTTACACATGTCACTTGTATGCAGGTATGTCGGAGTATCACACAAGTATTTATTAATATGATATTACTATGTACAATAAAAGTAACTAAGGATGTTTTCCATGTTGGGAACTGTCTAAGACACTTGTCCTATATCTACCCAACAAACATTACTACTTGTACTTCACAATGAATCGTTGTTGCATGCTTCTTCAAATGAACAAGAGCCTTGAATGCCTCCATCACTCTACTATTTATTCCATTTTCTGTCATAAGATTATGTTTCTATTCTTAGCTTCATCACTTCAATTTTTGTAATTTAAATTGCTTCTTCATACTTGAATGGATCCAAGAATGCCAATATCCTATATTCATAACCATCTATCCATTCAAAATTCTCTTGGTATTCTCTCTCCCTTATCTTTGTTTGCATCCTTCCTTTGTCGATTCCAATTTCATACCTTAAGCATACTCCCCCATCTCCATGTATCTACACTTTGATTTATCTCAATTTTTTTCCTACAATACACTTTATCATGTCCTTAAACTCCTTCATAGGTGTCCCTATGATAGGTGTCCCTATAATATCTCACTCTAGTATTTTATCACCCTATCATGTGTTTTACAACTATTAGCCATTGTGTTCTCTTTTGTCAAATCCTTAATGTCTCCTCCAATCTTTACATACATCTAATCCATTTCCATCGTTGTTCTCCTTCCTTATATTTAAATACATACCCCAATGTCTTTACATACCTTTACTCTTATCTCTCATTCTCAATATCATCAACCTTGGGCCTCGAGACTTTAATTAATTTGATCTTTGATTTCTAATGGCATACCTATGATAACTTGTGTTGTCATTGCCTTACCCTCATCTCTATTATTGAATTTTCTTCATCTYCATAGGATGAGTCCATCATGTCCCTATGTTTATTCTCCCTATGTTTATTCTCTAGTCTCCCTCCTCATRTCTTTACATTTTTCATTTGATGTTCTTATGTTACTTTTGAAAACATAAATTTGATATTAGAGTTTAAGGCTAAAAAAACTTTATGTAATTTATCAAGATGCTTTTTTAAAAATGTTATTCCTTAATTATGGATGATAAAGTCTTTCATTTTCATTTCAATTAATATGTTAGTGTTGGTCATAAATTTTCAAATCCATTCAATTAATATGTTAGTGTTGGTCATAAATTTTCAAATCCATTAAAATTATTGATGAATCATACATTAAAAAAATGAAGATAGATGAATGGAAGGATTTCATGTTTATGGTGGATAACTTTGACATAGCATCATTTTCTATTGAATAAAAAATAATATTGAATAACTTACTCACTCCAAATTATTCAATTTTTTTAAAATATATTAAAGTTATTATTTAATTAAGCGTGATAGAGCTTTTCATGTACATTTTAATTCCTATATTTTTTTAGTCATAAGTTTTCAACTTCATTTCTATTACTCTAAAATTATTAATCATGTCCATTTCAATTCCTATATTATTTTTGGTCATAAGTTTTCAACTTCATTTCTATTACTCTAAAATTATTAATCAATCATATAATGGAAAAAATAAAAATATACCAATAGAACGTTCTCATGTTTATGATCTTTATTAAATAGAAAATGTTTATGGTTCTTATTAAATAGAAAATAATCTTAAGTAAGTTGATCGTGCCAAATAATTCAATTTTTCTTAAAATATATTAAAATTATAAAAATTTTAATTAACAAATTGTTAAATTTTAATTATAACATATTAATTTTAATTATAATATATTAATTTTAATTTTAAATATATAAATTTCAAAACTATAAAATATCATACACGATCTTAAATATTAAATTAAGTTAAAAATATCATTAACATAATATAGTGGTGGAACATTTTTACATTTAAAAAATGGTAAAACTTAAATAGGTCTAATAGTAGATATAACAAAGGAGGACGTGGATAATTTCTGAAAGATTCATCTCGTAATCGATAGCAAAAGACTTGCGATATGTGTATTCATTGCTTATTTGTTTCTGAGAATGGTAAGTTGTGGCTTTAGAAGTGTTTGGGCCGACCTTGGGGCATTGACATTAAACCTACTAGCACATATGTATTGTGAGATTTACCTCGTTGTTTACGTAAATAATCACTACTCTATTTCTAATATGGTATGGTTCAACCATACCATAATAATGTTCAAACCATATCTACATCTTCTAATATATCTAATATTAATCAACAATTATCATCCATAGTTAACCATTGTCAATTATACTTAACTAAAGTCAATCATGTTTAGCTATGGTTAATATGGTCAACCATAGTTAATCACAGTAATAAATGGTTCAACATGGTCAATAATGTCGAGCCATAATCAACCATGGTAAAAAACATGACCAGTCATAGTCAACCATGGTCAAACATTGTTAATCATAGTAAAACATGGTTAATGATGGTCAACCATGTTCAACCATTTCCAACCATAGTCAACCATGGTCCCATAATCAACCATGGTAACCAAGGTCTATAATAACCAACCAAAGTCAACCATAGTCAAACATGGTAAACCACACTCAACCATAGTAAAACATGTCAATTATACTCAACCATAGTCAAACATGGTAAATCACACTCAACCATAGTAAAACATGTCAATTATACTCAACCATGGTCAACCATAGTCAAACATGGTAAATCACACTCAACCATAGTAAAACATGTCAATTATACTCAACCATGTCAACCATAGTCAAATATGGTAAACCACACTCAACCATAATAAAACATGTCAATTATACTCAACCATGGTCAACCATAGTCAACTAAATTCAACTATAGTCAAACATAGTCAATGAAAGTTAATGAAGTTAAGGATGACCTTCAAGCATGCTAAAACACGACTGACCATTGTCAACTATAAACAACCATGGTCAACTAAAGTCAACAATGGTCAACAAAAGTCAACTATTGTAACTAATGCTCTACCAAAGTCAACCATTTTTTACCATAGTGAAACATGGTCAACCATAGTCACCCTTCTTCAACTATAGTCAACTATGCTCAAACTGGTCAATCATAGTCAACCACAATCAAATGTGGTCAACCATGGTTAATGATGGTCAAACATAATCAACCATGGTGAGACCATCATTGACCATAGTCAAACATCGTAAACCATAGTTAATCATTGTCAAACATGGTCAACCATGGTTGACCAAAAGTGACTAAAGTTGACCATAGTCAACCTTGGTCAAACGTTGTTAACCATAGTCAACCATGGTTAAGCATAGTTAAACATGCTTAGCCAGGTTAACCACGTTCAACCATGTCTAACCATAGTCAACTATACTCAACTATATAAAAAAAAAATTCTGATGTTTTTATTGGGACACATCGCATGGACCCAAAGTTCCCTTTCTCCCGATGTATCACAATAATTTTTTTTCGAGGTGCGATCTATTGCATGGACCAAAACATTCCACTCGCATGACATATTGCTCAAAAAAACACTTTTCTTACGATACATTGAATGAGATGAAGTTCTTATCCTTCGCGGTTTATCGCAAAAAAATATATTTTCTACGATATGTCGCATTGCACCAAACTTTCTTTCTCTACAAAAAAACTTTTATCACATCGCACCAAATTTTGTTTTTATGCAATAAACATTGCACACGTAAAAAAAATTCTTGCGATACATTAGGAGTCATCGCATCCTTGGAATGTTTTCTTCCTTGTGCTGTATCATGGGAAACAAAGTTTTTCTTCCTCCCAGTGTATCACAAGGAAATTTTTTTCACTTGTGATGAATCATATGGACCAAAAGTTTCCACTTGCATGACATATTGCTTAGAAAACCTATTTCAGTGTGACATATCTCATCATGTCAAAGTTTCATTTTGTGCAATGCAACACACTTTCTCAATCTTTCCTTCACCACAACGCACCTTTCATTGCATCACACCCAAAATTGTTTTAAATGCGATACACAATGCTCAAAAAACATATTGTACCCAAAATTGTTTTCAGTGTGATACACAAGGTTTAACTAGAAAAACAGGTTGCACTCTAAATAACTTTTTGGTGCGATACACAAATTTTCAAAGTTTAAGAACATGCAACATGTCTCACCAAATCTCCTTTTAGGTGCAATACACATGAGGTAAATAACTCTTTAGACAATTTTTTTATGAAGCACACATAAACCACAGTTTTCAAAAAGTGCTTGCATTGCATCCAAGTTTTCTTACGTGCGACACATCACACTTACTCAATCTTTTCCTTCACTGCGACATACCTTTCATCGCATCCCACCCAAAATTGTTTTAAATGCGATACACACAATGCTCCAAAGACATATTGCACCCAAAATTGTTTTAAGTGTGATACACGAGGTTTAACAAAAAAACATGTCGCACTCTAAATAACGTTTCATATGATACACAAACTTTCAAAGTTTAAGAACATGTAGCATGTTGCACCAAATCTCCTTTTAGGTGCGATACACTTGAGGTATAAGCTTTTTTAGGCAATTTTTTTTATGAAGTGAGCATAAACCAAAGTTGTTTTTGGTAAAAGATACTTCTTAAATATAAAAAAATATATTTACATCAATGACTAGAAACAAATGAAAAAAGAAACAAAAGGGTATATACAATGTACAACATATCCTCTTCTATAGAACAAAGTTTCTTTTCTCCCATTATATCGCAAAATAAAAAATATTGTTAATATGATCACAATATTCTTAATTTAGGCAACCGAATTTAAAATTAAAACATTTCAACCTTTTCACCTTATAATGATGTACATTTGACGCCTTCAAAAATAATTAATAATAATATACATCTTCTATATATATTTTTGGACAATATATAGATTTAAACAAACTTCAAAATTATATATATATATATATATATATAGAACTAAACAAACTTCAAAATTATAATTTTTAATTTAAATTGAATGCCATTTTTTAAGTTCTACATCTAAAGCCCGTGGTCAAATACATTTTAAATTTAAAACTAATTATCAAAATCCAAGCTTTACCACTAACTACATAAATAATACCTTTAAAACTTTAGATGTACCCGGTACTTATAATATAAACTAGCACAACCGACTTTGGTGAACGCCTATAGGTATAGGCGTTAAAACCCTCGCGCAGGCAGTTAAAATTAGTTCAAACCCAACCTAGGAGCATGGAAAAAAAGAAAAAAAATAAAAGAACCCCACGTTAACACCGAGGAACAAAAAAAAATAAAAGAACTTCGAGCACGCAGTTAAAACCCCATGCTACACTAAATAATCGATCATTATTATCAAGTTAATATTACTAATCAATCATAAAATTTTAATTTTTAATTTCTTGTGGGTACGACAATATTTACGCCGATAAGGTGTACACCTATTGACAATGGGCACAATTAATGATCTTTTAACCTTATTTACCCTTAAACCCTAATATGATGGGTACGCATTGAAGATTGGCATATTCTTAGTCATCCTCCAAAATCAATGAGTCGGATTTATTGTTCATAACTTCCTTGCATTTATGAACCCATCCGTTAACATGTTTACTTTTTTATATTTACCTAATCAGATTAAAAAATTACTGTAAGGATATATAATTGCCACGTTTAAATGATTAAAGGAGGATTAATATATGTGCATGCCACGTTTATATCATTAAGAAGCACTTCACACATGCATGCATTTGTTTCTGATGTTTGAATGACTCTTTGATGCCACGACCTGCACGCATTCATTTCTGATGTTTAAACTGCCCTCTGATGCCACGACCTGAACTGCCCTTTTTCCCACCTCCCACGCTTAAAAAATTACCAGGCTATTTGCCAATTTAGAGACAGCCCCATTTTCCACGCATTCTGTGAGCGTTTAACCTCCTACGCATGTTTTTTCCACTTAAATAATTACCAGTTTATTTTCCAATTTAAAGACAGCCGCTGCCAATTTAGAGACAACCCCATTTTCCACGCATTCTATGATCGTTTAACCTCCTACGCATGTATTTCCCACTTAAATAATTACCAGTTTATTTTCCAATTTAAAGACAGCCGCATGTGCCACGCATTCTGTGAGACGTTTCGCCTCCTATGCACGTTTTCCCACCTCTTAAGCTTAAATAATTACCAGGCTATAACTGCATTTTCCAATTTACAGTTTTTTAAATTTACAGACAGTCGCATGCACACGAAAATAACTATTACTGTTTACACGGGGAAGGGCACTGGAAATTTCTCGCCAAAGCAGTCGGTATGTAACAATAAACCTCTGTGAATACATACATATGTGATTGGTTAACATCTACGGGGGCAATTTTCACTGTTTTCTGTGTCGTGGATGCTTATTATGTAATGTAATGACTAATTACAGAAAGCACACACATCAATTTGTAGGTCTAAAGAGAATTGAAAAGAGCTACAGACTAAAGTGGCTTAACTATCTCCGGCCTGATCTCAAACGCGACAAGATCAATCCTGAAGAGGAGCATCTAATTATCAAGCTCCACGACCTTTCGGGGAACAGGTATGTACTCATAAAATTAGACCTGCACAAGATTATATGCAATATGCACAAGATTATGTGTGATTTACAAATATGCAATAAAGATGAATATTATAAGCAATATATGCAATAAACTATGTGTGCTTTACAAATTGATATATACATTAACAATTGCTGTCGGAATACCGCACATGTAACCCTCATCATTAAATTCCTCAGCGTTGGTGTATTTTGAAGTTTACCGTTGCGTTAAGTTTGGATATCATTAAATGTTATTCGTGACCTAATACTTGCAGAGAATTTATTGTTCTGCAATCACAATACTTTAAGAGAATTTATTGACCTAATACTTTGCAGTCTGAACATTCTTGACTTTCGATGGAAAACTATATTCCTTAGGAATGTTAAATTTATATCTTTCATTTAATGAAAAGTGTGAACGTTCTTGAATTTCGATGGAAAACTATATTCCTTCAAACCATCTTGACTGAAAAAACAGTATATTCGCTGCATGGCAGGGAGTAATAAACAACTATAGCCTTCCTATTTTCCATTAAATTGAAAGAAATTCATTGTACACATATTTTCATGTGGCAAGTGAAAGAAAAAACCACATTAAAGAAAGGTTAACACTGTCCTTGTTTTTCCATAGCGAAGTTGAATTGACATGTACAGTATAGAGATTTTTGCGACTAAAATCAGATGAATCAAATACGCTCAACAACTCGTCTTAAACCTTAATTAAAGTGCATAATACTTTAGAGATTTCTGCGACTAAAATCAGATGGAATTTGATGGGTAAATTGTTTGGACAATTTATTCATCAAATACGCTCAACAACTCGTCTTAAGACTTAATTAAAATGCATAATACTTTATTTTTGATAAATAGGTTTAATACGCTCAACAACTCGTCTTAAGACTTAATTAAAATGCATAATACTTTATTTTTGATAAATAGGTTTAAATCAAAACTTATTTAAAGTGCATAATACTTTTAACAAATATGTTTAAATCCTAAAATTTGACGTGTCTACTGGATTTCAAATTCCAACACTAGCCCCATAAACATGTCTAAACCATAAAATTTGAGGTTTTCAATTTCCAAACCTAAACCCAACCTATAGGCATCACTGATAAATGGATTAAATATAAGTTGTAGGCAACATCAAGATCTCCATAATTTGTTTCAGACCCCTTTTATATATTCAAAGACAACATCACAAGATATTTTGGGCTGAATTAAGATCTCCGTAATTTGTTTCAAACCCATTTTATATATTCGAAGAGAACATCACAAGATATTTTGGGCTTAATTAAGGGAATATTTTGTCTGTTAATCAAACTATTTTGAATTCCTTGTTTTAAGAAGGAATGTGGCACATAGTAAAGCAAAGATTAGATTTATGTGTAGATGCCATAAAGAAGACTCTGCAGATTCCATAGTGGTAACGATTGAGCTAGAAGATTTTGGAATGTTTTGTTCATCATTCATAAATATTATTGGAAAAAATTTATTAAAAAATTTAATAGTAATTATCTCACTGCGGCGAAACTAATATTTGTTTGAGTTATTTAGAAATTGGAAATTGAA
>JZKD02S0228580.1:0-10059 GCA_000966675.3 Picea glauca | reverse complement strand
ATAGAGAATGGTGCGGTGATCTTCCTTGTCATAGGTTTTGAGGGAGGAAAAGAAAACCACTTTTCTCTTGGAGAAAGTCTCTTTTAATATTTTTAGGAAACATGGAAGTGAGTTAAGCACATGTCGTCAGTTGATTACTGGGGTGACCAAAATAATTTGTAACAAACATTCCCAACCATAGACTTGTTGGACAAAGTCACATTGAAAATCTTGCAGAAACATCATACATTGTAACATACCTGGCCTTCCAGGACGGCCATGTCAACTTCATAAAAACAACATTACCATCTGTATCTATCTATCTATCTATCTATATGTAACTTAAAGAAGATAAACATATCCTGCAACACATGGATTCATGCAGAATCATAATAATCCTATACATACAACATAGACAGGAAATATTCATAAATATCATACATGTACATATACACAACATGTAAATGAACACATAATTAGAACTTATCTTTTCATTAGGAGAACACCAAATAGGTATAGACCTTCCACGAACCTCCCAACCATAGATCACGCTGCTCATCACTCTCAGTAGTGGGTCACCCCTGAGATGGGACTAAACTCCACCTGGGTAAGGGATTCCTAGGCTAGGTAGAGACAACATGAAGCTGCACAGTCATTGGGAAGGATTTCCTCCAAGGATCCAACTCATGCACACAACCTACAACCTCTCATTCCCACCCAAGGAAGTGTGCCCCATTCTCTACTCAACAGTCTCTCGGCTACCCCACTTCCCTTCCAGGGCTTCAACAATAGGCCATACATGAATTATCAGAGAACCATAGTTTTTATTGGGCTCCCTCAAGGAGAAAACACTTTCCCAGCAATATCTCTAACCTAGAAAGAGTTTCTCATAGGCCTTCCAACCTTCTTCTTTATTCACAACAAACTCCCTCACCTTGAGAGAGTTTCTCATAGGCATGACAACTTGCTTCTTCAATCCACGGGCCTAAAAACCTGCCTCTTCAATCCCACTCCTAATCCAAACCAGTAAGGGTGACAACAACAATGAGGCTTAGTAAAAACAAAAATGAAGGTAGCAACAAATCTTGGGTATAAAAAACTACATCATTAAACCAATGCACAAGTTCAAGTAGCAACGACAGCCTTCGTGTTTGGAATAAGCACTTCTCATAACAAGAAAGTACAACATAGGTTCAGGTAGGCATAGTTGCACTATTCCACCTAGGAGGAACACGGGTTTCTCCTAATGATAAGAAAACATAGGGTAAGACTCTAGATAGGCATGCAGGTTTCAGAGGTGCCTGCAAGATACAGAGGTAGACGATGGAAGTAATCTCCCTTCGTGTGAATGCGTGAGTGCATGGGAAGAATCAGAAAGAATGGACATAACTTCCATAAGGTGGGAAAACAATCTATTTTCTCCACATAAATTTGCATGCACTTGGAATGACACATGGCGCTTCCAAGAAATTCACTCCTCTCCACTTGCAGTTTGTTCCTTTCCCTAGAGGAACTAAGGATAACAAAGGTTATGTCCAACCTTTGTCTTTAGGAGTAATATTATATCATTCCACTAGAGATAAGCCCTCAATCTTAGCCCCTTTCCTAGGCTCTTATCCCCCTCCCTTACCCAATCCTAGTGGAGTTTAGTACCCCATTCTCTTTTATTGTGGTCAGTCTACACACACCGATGTATTTATATTAATGATATGAGTATTTACATATACAAAAATAGGCTCATTGGCATTTAGCATATAATCTCTTCAACCTAATCATCACATAAGAATCCTAGCTTATATTCACTTGGCTCACCATCCTACAAAACATATTTACATTCACATTTACAATTGGGGATTGATCTTGGGATATTATAATCCCCTCCCCTTATTTTTTGCACTGTCCTCAGTGCAACTTGTTTATACATGTACAATTCAAATTCTTCAAAAATATCCAAGATTTAGCTATTGGAAGCTTGTTATCCATCTGGTGCTCTACTTTCCAACACCAATTCTGGTATTCATACTGCAGTTGGAATTCAATTGCTCTATTCCATAGAGATTCTTCCGAAAAAAATTCAACTCACTATTCCATTTGACACACCCTCCTTATGGAAGCTACCATGCCATAATCATCCTTGAGTTTCCTCCTCCTTATTGCACTCACCCTTCCAGGCTCAGGCATCCCTTCATTGATACACAGTCCTTCAACGATCCATCTTGCCAAGACTTTCACACACATGGAGAACACTAACCCATTACCATAACCCCACCAAGGTTCTACAATTATAGGGATTTAGTGTCCTCAACATTATTTTTTCTCTCTCAGCATTCCAACTTTAATCAATATCATATCATTTGCATCACACACACACACAATTATCATGAGAGAACATAAAATAAATCATTTAGAACTCAAACTTATTTCATAAGTAATTCAACTTTTTCCCCAAAATATGAAATTCTATTTCATAATTTTTCATTGATGTTGCAATAATAGGATGCAATATTCCTTCTAGATTTCAGCAAGAACCATGTTGAATACCATGTTTCATGCAATGCTTCTATCTTTCATTCAGAGAATAAATTGTCAGTATTTCCTGTACATCATACTCTCATTGAAATATGTGCAAAATCCTTATAACATGATCTTAGAATTGTCTAGACTGATCAATTCAATTACAATTACAAAAAATTTTATTAGATAGAATGAATTATCATTCTATGCATATGTCTGTTCATAATTAATATCAGTAAGTTCATTACTTCTTTTTCTAAACATAAAATTTCCTATAGTCAATGCTCATGTGACTACTTGACTTGCAACTTTCATGCTGCAATGGTTAACAACTCTTGAAATGTTCTCAACTCCATGAGTTAGCAACATTTCAGCCGTTGGTATATTTATTTCCATGCATTAATATATATGCATGCATTCACAAAACACATTCAGAAAATGCATTTAAGTATACAATTCTATCATGTATGAGTGCAAATCTCAATGCATATTTATTCAATGCACCTTTGCATTGATTGTTCAGAATGTTATTTATCTAATTCATGTATCTCACCATCCATTAATTGGAAATCTAGCCAATATCTTGACACGTTCTCCACACACTTCCCATTGTCTTCTCAATTATTCGAATGCCTTCATTTTTGACCCGAACACTACACCAAGAATATAATTATGTGGTGTGTATTAGTGTTAGAAAAAAGGTTTTAGTCCAAGCATTATTAAAAGTAGGAAGCTTTTGGTATTTGTGTGGTATATAACCTTTATATATCCATACCTTACCATATCCAATCATGTAATAGTCTCATACATGACTAGATTTACTGACATCCTTCTTATAACCAGTTCTTATCTTTTATTTCTTTGTTTATTATCTCATAATAAAATTGACATGACATGCTACTATGTTAGTGTGTGCATTCAAAAGCTAAAAAGATTTGATAATTATTACAGGCCTCTAGCCTTTACTACACCTAGTGGTATCTTATTCTGATTCATGCACTTAAACAATACCATCATGCGATTTTATAAAATAACTTTGGCTGAGGAAATTCTTACCTAAATTCAATTAATCAATTATGCAATTAGGGTGAATAAAACTCATACCTTCATGGATTCCATTAAATGTATTTGATGCTACCTTATTAGTTGATGGTATTAGAAGCTTTCATGCCTCTTTTATCAATCCTATGATCCAAATTTCAACTTTCTATAGCCTCCTTCCATAAGCAACATCATCAGTAGAAGCATTGACAAACATGAAAAAATTATCTCTTTCTATGTATGGATGTCTAACAAGCCATAACATAATTGTTTCTATAGTAATTGCAACAACCTGTTTCTCCATGTATCACTTTTCCTTGTTGAACCCATAATTCTTCAATTCTTCCTGGATTCTTGAATCTTCTTGTGCTCTCATTGCAACCATTGTAAATGATTATTTCAGACCTGAGCACTTTCTATCAAAATACAATGTCGATATTAACCTTCAACATTCATTTATTCCCTGGATCCATCAACCCAACTCATACTTGGAAAATTATAATTCCAACCATGTTGTCTTATAGACTCTGGATCTTCAACATCCATTTACTTTTCAGTACTGAACTTCTTCATCCCTTTCCCGATTGAGTGCTTTAGTACTTTATGATTCTTACAACCTTCTCTTCTCTTTTGTTAGACAAATTAGCCTCAAACTTGACTTGCATAACTAATCTCTAGCATACTATGAAGATGCCTATATGCCCCTTTGATAGTTGCATAGAATTAGCTAGAAGTAATCATTACTGCTTTTAATTTACCATCATAATTTCAAGTGATTCTTCCAATCTATGGAAATGTCACTCTTGGCTCTATGCCACTTAAGATGGATTCCTGTCAGGCACCATCTCTTTTGCATTCCAATCCATGCGTAGAATCATTTTCTTCTTCATGTTTTCTTACTGATTTCTCATTAGAAATTCCTTTCACTTTTAAGTCATTCTTGACCTGACTTAAACATACTTGAATCCCTTTGGATTGACAACCCAATGTACTTTGGAAATGCATTGATTCCTTTGGAATGTAATCAAAATCCCTCTTTATTGTTGTCACATACCTTGAGTGTTATAATAGACTCAAATATATTGGAATTCACCTCGTGGTATTCTTTTCCACCATCTTTGAGTTACTCTTTGAACTTTATTCAATTTTGGAATGAACTGAGATTTATGTAATGCCTTCACCAAAGTATGTCTATATACTTCTAGAACCAATCTTCACATGATGCATTGCTTATGCATTGGATGACATTTCTTTAGTGTGCACAC
Organism: Picea glauca; assembly: GCA_000966675.3. Lineage (NCBI taxonomy): Eukaryota > Viridiplantae > Streptophyta > Pinopsida > Pinales > Pinaceae > Picea > Picea glauca. The sequence goes on along the minus strand of JZKD02S0228580.1, from coordinate 5,260 downwards.
TCCTACATTACTTCATCCTGAAGTTTATCATACAACCATGCTTTCACCGTGTAATTTGTTAGCAATAATGGAGGTGCTACCTCCAAAACTGTAGGTCTGATCCTTGGAATGTTACATCTTATTTCCATGTATACACTATGTCTTCCTTTATCAGAATACTAGCATCCTAATATATCAATCTGCACATAACAGATCTTTCCACAATGTACCTTTTTACCTTATCATTCTTTAGTATTGACCCTTTGATCATCTTGTGAGATATTCTTGTCATAGCACCCTTGCCTCGAGTACCTATGTCCCTTATTGATATCAGGTCCAAAATATTTTACCCTACATCCCCAAATGGTATGCATATTTTTCACCCTAAAATATTTTCCCAAATTAGAGTTTCATAGAAGTATTCCATCTTACTCACTGAGTATAGACGTCTTCATTTGGTAACTTCCTCAAGCAATCATCTTCCATATGAATATGGATTGTCTTCCCCAAACAAGAATTTCATTAGGGTTATCCATGATGCTTATTGAACCCAACATATGATCCAATAACTTCTTAAAAATCCTAAATGTAAAAATAAAGAACTGCCTATGTCCTTCTTTCTTCAATCTGTAGACATCTCTAGTACTTTTTCTATTTGAAAATGTAACCATTACATCCAAAAACATGCATACAACAAATTCTGCTAGCTAGAACCATAATATACCATTTTGGTAACATATGCACAATTTTTCCTTTTATTGTCTCCAGAAATATTATTTCTAAATTTCAGTGATCTAAGCTGCTCAATCCTCAGTTATGGTTGAATGTCTGGAATCCTCTTTCCAATGACTGATTTCTTTCTCAATTCTAAATCCTGAGAATAAATCTATGGATACTTGAACAAATTGTCTTTTCTATGATGCAATCCCTGTACATTCGTTCTCCTTCTTCATAGCCCAATTAAATATTGGACCCTTGTTGGATCCTTCTATTCAGGTTCACATGCCTTCTTTACTTCACTCGGTGTAGGTTTGTACAATCAAGAACCTCACATGATCCTTCTTTAAGCCCTTTTTCTATTCTTAAAAACAATTTTCGAGCACTAGCCATTTTTCTTCGACCCCCAAATGCATGTTACCATAGATTGTGACTAAGTGTTGGCTGCAAGGTGCTTATCCTGTTCTTCAGGACTTCGGGACTCCAGAACTTCGGGCTTCATAGTTTTTCCTTTCACCTCACCTCATTTCTTATGAATGCCGAAGTGGCGAACTTTCGAAAAACTTCTTCTTCAAAGCTTCAGAGATCCGACACTTCCAGAGTGTTATCAATACTCACACACCAGAGGGGTGCTATGTGTCAAAATAAGGGAGTGGACACATGGCCAAACTAACAGGTGACACGTGCTCCAGTTAATGGTTGACACATGTCTGGTTCTCATTGGTACAACAGACATACCATAGGCATGAAAAAAATTGACATGTGGCATGCTTGTAGTGGTCCACATCACCCTAGGTGATGTCGGCATGCCACATCACTTCGGCATTCCCCGACTTCAAAACTTCAGGCTTCGATAGAATTTACACCTACATACCTCAAATCTATCGAACATCGAATTTCTGAAAACCTGAGGAATCACATATCAACGGTCCTCCTTCTCTGTTTAGATCTACGATCCAAATATTTTTACGGGACTTTGGGATTCGACAGATTTCCCATTAGAAATTAACTTTTCTCCTGAAATTCGAACTGGAGAACCACCAGAGTCTATTTAGCAACCATGCACTAGAGGGGTGCCAAGTGGCAGAACACAAGAAGTGGACATGTGGCCCAATCTGAGGGGTGAAACATGTCAATTTCTAACTAGCATGAACAATATTTGAAAAGAACAAAAATCAGTGACACGTGGCAAACGTCCAACATGCCCACATCACTCTAGGTGACGTTAACATTCTACATCACTCACGTGCTTCATGACTTAAAAACTTCGGGCTTCAGGAATTTTTTCTATAACATCCCTAAAAAATTCCGAACGTCAAACTCCCAAATAGGTCCACGTCACTTTTGGTGACATCATCAAACCACGTCATTCGGGCACTGCATTACTTCGACATTTTGAGCTTCGGAGGATTTCACAACTCCTTCCTTCATTTTCTCTGAACATCAAAATTCTGAAATTTTTGAGCCTTCCTTAGTTCTTTTTTCATCAATATGGTTCCATCACATGGCCCCACCGACGAGTGACATGTGTCAGGTCGCAATAGGTACTAAGATCCTATTAAAAGTACACAAGAAGGTGACAAGTGGTATGTTTAGGGTAGGTCCACATGACCATAGGTGACATCATCATGCCACTTCATATCCGACGATTTGGGACTTCGACACTTTGGGCTTCAGGAGATTCCACTCCAACACACCTTATAACTCTCGAATGTTGAATTTTCGAATAGGTCCACATCACTCCGGTGCTCTAGGACTTTGGGGCTCCGAGTATTCATAGCTCTGGGACTTCAGAGCTTTGGGCTTTGGAGGATTTCATTGCTAAACACCACACAACAACCGGACTATCAAAATTCTAAACATTTCTTAATCTATTGACACGTGTCTTTGGAAATGGACGGTTCATATTGGTTATGGACTTTGAGACTTCGAGGCTCTAGGACTTATGAGATCTGGGATTCAACATTTTTCTCTGCTATAGTTTTAAAACTTATGAAGCGGGGAATTTTGAAGGAATTCAATGCTTAACCTCTGTGCAACTTCTCTGGATCCACTGGTTGTGAGGGATCTATCTCATCTTGAACAGATCCAATGACCCAAATTTTAAAATTTTTGTGGTTCCAAAACCATGGTTATCGTGGTCTCTTTTCTCTTCTGACTTTCTTGAACCACTATACCTCCTAAGATTCTAAACATGGCCAATTTGTTCTCTTGGTGTTCTCTTGGCACTTATGGATGCTCTAAAATCCAAGTTTTGTCCCTCTCAACAACAATTCCTTTTGAACTTTTTCTTCAATAACCACTTATACAGCCCAATCCAGGCTCAGTGTTGAAAACTGGAACTCTGATACCATTTTTGTAACACACCCAACCACCCAGGCTAGGGCATGCTACACCATAAAATTCTTTGACCAAAATTCTGAGGCCAAAATGTAACATTCCCATCCATAGACCTGCTGGACAAAGTCACACTGGAAATCTTGCAGAAACATCATACATTGTAACATACCTGGCCTTCCAGGTCGGCCATGTCAACTATATATATATATATATATATATATAACTTAAAGAAGACAAACATATCCTGCAACACACATATTCATGCAGAATAACAGTAAGCCTATACATAAAACATATACAGGAAATACTCATAAATATCAAACATGTACAGATAAACAACATGTAAATGAACACATAATTAGTACTTGTTTTTTCATTAGGAGATCTCCAAATCCGTACAGACCTTCCACGAACCTCTCAGCCATAGACCACATTTATCATCACTCTCAGCAATGGGTCACCCCCGATCTAGGACTAAAATCCACCTGGGTAAGGGATTCCTAGGCTAGGCATGGACAACAAGAAGCTACACAGTGATCGAGAAGGATATCCTCCAAGGACCCAACTCATGCACATAGCCTATAACATCTCATTCCTCACATGCATGTCCCACCCAAGGAAGTGTGCCCTTTCTATGCTCAACAGTCCCTCGGTTGCCCCACTTCCCTTTCAGGGCTTCAACAACATGTCGCACAAGAATTCTTAGAGCACCATAGTTGTTGCTAGGATCCCTCTAGGAGAATTTTTTTTCCCAACAAGCTCTCTCACCTGGAGAGAGTTTCTCATAGGCCTGAAAACCTACTTCTTCATTCCCAACAAAATATCTCATGTGGAGAGAGTTTCTCATAGGCCTGAAAACCCACCTCTTCAATCCCTCTCATAAGCCAAACCAATAAGGGTGAAAACAACAGTGAGGCTCAGAAAAAACACAGATGAAGGCAACAACAAAGCTCAGGTATAAACAACTACAACCTTCAACCAATGCACAAGTTCAGGTAGAAACAACAAACTTTGTGTTTGGAATAGGATCTGCTCATAACAGGAAATTACAACACAGATTCGGGTAGGCATAGGTGCACTGTGCCACCCTGGAGGAACACATGTTTCTCCCGATGATAAGAAAACACAGGGTAAGACTCTAGAGAGGCATGCAGGTTTCAGATGTTCCTGCAAGATACATAGGTCGACGATGAATTAATCGTCCTCTGTGTGAATGTGTGAGTGCATGGGAAGAATCTGCAAGAATGACTAGAACCTCCAGAAGGTGGGAAAATAGTCTATTTTCCCCACATAAATTTGCATGCACCTGGAATGACACATGGGGATTCCAGGAAATTCGTTCCTCTCCACTTGTAGTTTGTTCCTTTCTCCAAAGGAACTAAGCATAACAAAGGTTATGTCCAACCTTAGTCTTTAGGAGTAATATTATATTATTCCACTAGAGATAATCCACCAAGCTTAGCCCCTTTCCTAGGATCTTATCCCCCTCCCTTACCCAATCCTACTGGAGCTTAGTCCCCCATTCTCTTTTAATGTGGTCATTCTATACATAACGATGTATTAATATTAATTATATGAGTATTTACATCTACAAAAATAGGCTCATTGGCCTTTAGCATCTAGGATCTCCGACCTAATCATCACATAAGCCTCTTGGCTTATATTCACTTGGCTCACCAGCCTACAAAACATATTTGCATTCACATTTACAATTGGGGATCGATCTTGGGATATTACAAAAGTGCCCAATGAGTATTTAAGTTTTTTTTTTTAATATTTTTCAGCTCTCTTGAGGCGTATTTGATTATAACTTTAAAACCCATCAAGAAGTGACATCATTTGAGACCCTGCAACTTGCCGAAGAATAAAATCCATGTTTGGAAGAATAAAATTATCCTTTATGCTGGCCTTATTAAGGGCACAAAATTCAACACATAATCTAATATCCCCATTTTTTTTCCTAAAAAGTACAATATTTGCAACCCATTCTAAATATTTTACTGGAAAAACAATATTGGTAGCTAATAGCTTTTCTACTTCCTAACAAATAATGGATTCAAGTGCAGGATTTACAGGTCTTTGTCTTTATCTTTGTCTTACATGCTTAGAATATTCTTTAATTGGAATAAATGTTTTGAATTGTACTTAGATCAAATCCACATAAATTAGCATGATACCATGTAAAGACATCTCGAAATTCATAGAACAAATCCATGATTTGTTT
>JZKD02S0228568.1:334271-344797 GCA_000966675.3 Picea glauca | reverse complement strand
CAGGATAAATGTTGTGTCTCTTGTGAATGTGTATTTCTCAGTGATCTTGTTCTTATGTTGCTATTATCTATTGAAATGCAAAGAACTATAATAATGGCATAAACATTAACACTATCATGCCTCCTTCTTTCATGTTTTCATCACATGCACTCTGTCTACCTCTCTAGTTTTTACCTCTGTCTTCTTACTCTCAACTCCGCCTTACCCTTACTCATTGTTGGCTATGCATCAACTTCATTGGAAACCAAAGCGAGGTCCTATCTGGTACCAAAACAAAGTGGCTATGGTCATCTGACACCCGCCTATCCTTGCTCTGTCTCCTAGCTCCTCGCCCCCTTCCTCTGCCCAGTCCTCCCCAGGTCATAGTGGTCTTTAGCCTTTGTCTTCATCGTGGGCTTGTCTTGTGGAGTGGTTTGACCTCCACGATAATTCTATGGGCTACGCTCCTGGCCCAATCGAGGATATGGCCTCATCTTCACAACCAACCTTGGTCCACCCAATGAGTCCACCATCCTCCACCCCCTCGCCACCACCCTTTGTCCCCTCGCTGCCATCCTCTATCCCCTTGCCACCCTCTATCCCTTTTCCTTCTCTGGAAGAGTTCCCTTCTCAATTGGAAGAGACTCTGAGCCAGACACATCTTTGTTGGGATTGTGCTCCATGTTCAATATTCTACGATTAAGTGTCGATACTACAGGACTTGGTCTTTGCGGTCAGAAAGGATGTGGATGACCTGCACTTTCAGCCGGAACACTTGGACAAGCGAGTGGAGCAAATTGAATCTCTGCTTGTGAGCCTGCTCCACTCCCTCCACTCTCCAGAACTGGCCACCAGTACCCCAACTACTTCAGAGGCGTTTTTTCTCTAGCTATCTAGGTGGTTTTCGAGGGCGACGTGCACAAGCGCGAACGTCAGACACCATGAGAGCAAGCATGCGCATATATGTCAGCTTGCATGTTTTACTTTGTCAATTGTTAATGTTTTTGGAGGATTCCTCTTAGGCCGTTGTCGACGTCTAGCATAGTTATCCCTTTTTGTCTGTCAGGAGTTAGTCTTTTTTGCCTTATAGTTTGCATGACTGGCCCGGTTAAATCGGTTTCCCTACGGGGTGATTAAGAAAATGTTGTATAATTTTCAGATGCTTGCAGAGCTAAGAGACTGACTAAATTGGTTTCCCTTCGGGGAAATTCAACACAAACAATTCCTTGATATTTCAAATGATACTGTAATTTTGTTTCATAAAAAGTAATATATAGATTCTTACTTAAAAAAAATATTCTTTCATGAATAGATTAAGAGATCTATTATTGATGTGAATTTTTGTTTGTTTTACAAAGGTGATGTCGTCACTATGGTTGTACCAATGGACAATACATAAAAATAGGAGTACTATTTAGTGTGATGCACAAAGCGTAAATGCACCTTATTGAAGGATTATACCATTAACGAGTTTCTATGTGGAAAATGATATATATATTAAAGGGCTATTTCTTAATTAAAAAAAACCATAAAACTAATTACGGGTTCACCTCAAAGAGTTTCAACCAAATCCTATATATTACTAATATAGTCATTTGGTCTACATTTCTTGCATAAGATTGACATAAGCCAAAATAAATCTTAAGCCATAAAATGGAAAATGTTAACGACAATTCATGAATGAATAATAGATCAATGTATTCGATTGAATAATAGAGGAAGGTATTCCATTATTATTTTCCTTCAAACTATTCAAACTTCTTAGAACTATTTTCCTTCATGCTATATGTTTTTTTCTCTAATTCATTACCATTTCTTATTGTTTTTTTTCTAATTAATTACCCTTTCTTATTTTTATGATTTTCCTTGAATTCAAGTTGTTTAACATATATTTAATTCATATTGGTGTTGCATTGATGTACGTAAAAGGAGGTTGGTTATATTAGTTTTTATATAAACATTTCATTGTTTTCAATGGAGTTTAAATGTTTGATATTGTGGTTATTTTTAACATGATACTAACATTGTATTACATGTTCATTATTGTTTTGGTAACATTTATTGTAATATTATGGTTTGAATCGAGAATATCATTCAAGATATATTTTTTTAATTATAGTTAAGAAATTTCTCTTTCCTAAATTATTATAAGAAAAAATTAAAAAATTAGAAACATGTCATAATATATTCATATAGTACATTTTTTTTTTAAATTATCACATATCTTTATTTTTAAGATCCTTCTTTAAGTAATTTTTAAGATCCTTGCTTATATATAATTATGTCTTTGATTTCTCCTCATGCATTGAGAGAAAGACTAATTAAGTAATATTTAATCTTAATGCACTAAGATGAAAACTAAATAAGTAATATTTAATCCTCCATACTAGAGGTTTGATACTTTTAATTATAGGCTTAAGAATTAATTGTCAATATCCCCAAAACTCCTTGATTTAAAAGATATTGTTCCCTTGTGTTGACGCATTCATAATAGTCACAGGGTCTTTAGGGTTTTCCTATGACATATTGATGTCACAATTCCTTAGAATCAATTGCACTAGTTGCCACTTCCAATGGGTAGATGGAATGTCAGTTCACATAGTCCTCAACCATTGGTCAAGTCAAGAACCCTATAGGGATGCTTTTGCATCAACTCCTTCGTGTCAAATGAATTGTTTTCAATCTAATGATCAAAAGAGGAAGTTATTAATATCAACTTGATGGAAGATGATCATTTTCAAGGTTTTTGAAATCAAGTAAATCAAATTATATGTGAATTTTGTCAGACTTAATTAGTTTTTCAAATGATCAATTCAAATTTTTAGAGTGAATTTATGAAGATGTGTTCCACTTTTTGGTGAAATGTGGAGATCAAAATTTGATATTTTACATATTTGTTAAATTGAAGCTCCAAAATCATATAGGTTTTGTGAATTTTGATATATATTAAAAAATACAAATTGCAGAAAATTCTATTCATTTTTAATAATATTTTAAAAAATATATATTAATGTCATTTATTGTGTCAAATTCAAATTTAATTATAGGTTGTCCTTGCAAATTCCCCCAAAATTTAACAAGTAAGTTTTGTTTCCAACTAATTCAGTATTCAATGTATAATTTCAAAAAACAATAATATGAGCAAGATCGCATATACATTCTGTGGGGGAACCCACCGAGTACTTTCTCCCATTCTAAGGATGGTACCTAGAGTAAAATAGATTTTGTAGAAGTTCAAAGCTTTGTTATGTCACTTGTCGGAATAGAGCCTAGTTGGGGAGGATAACACTCCATGATACAAGCAATCAAACAAATTCTATACACCTTTGTGTTCCCGACAATTTTTTCTCATATTACATAAAACCAAAAAATGGAAATGCCCTTTTGAAGACTAAACATCCATCGATATACCATTTATATTTTTTTCTAATTTGTTGGTTATGCAATTTTTAAGATACTTATTTTTCTCTATGAGCCTTCACTAATTAGGAGAAAAAACTTGTATAAGTTTACGAAAACAAATAAATCAAAAGTATGGTATGAAATTAAAAACAAGAAAATTATATGCCATTGGATAGAAGATTCAATGATGAATCTACAGGTGCTAAGTCCTCCACCTTTGATGGAAGAGATGAAGGATTTTTACATCCTAGAAGTTGTAACTCCATGAAAATGTGTAAAAATATGGAAGGTTTCTTGACTTTTAAACCCTTGTTGGACCTTGATCGAGGGGTTTAAAATACCTTGATTGAGGTTGTTTTTGAACTAAACCATAGATTGTGGTTTTAGGTTCTTGACCAAGGTTGTAATCCCTCACTTTTAAGGGCTTAAAACCTTAATCAATAGTATTCCTTGATTAGGGGTGTAATACCACCGCCACAAATGAAAGAGAGTGCACTACCAAGCCTAGCACAAAGCATTTCCGTAGAGACAAGGGACGGTTGGACGTACTCTACCAAGTGAAAGAATGGAATGTAATGATCTAAATTTTATGAGCAGAAAGAAATGACTACAAATTATTAACAGGTGCTTAACACAAATTAACAGAGATACAGTAAAACTGGTTTTCTATTCAATAACGAAATAAGTTGAAACTGTAAAATGTAGTAGAAACAAGCTTGCTGGAATGGTGGTGGATTATCTCTAAGAAGAGATGTGATAGCTGCGCTCATTTGCAATAAGATGATTTGCAAGAAGATGATTTGTTGGAATGGTGGTGGCTTATCTCTGAGAAGATATGCGACAACTGCGCTCATTTGCAAGAAGATGATTACAATGAGAGTCTGAAGGCCTTTTTACAATAAAAAGGAATGTCAAAAACCATAGACATCCAAAAACCTAACCCTAGGAGATGAAGCACCAAAATTCATGTGGGCCTCGTTTGGGTAAGTTAGTACATCAACTTCCCAGGGTCGTAACTTTTGCATATGATCTTTGTTTTATGCGCATGATAGCCCGTTGGAAAGGTATCATCGAGGATATTAAATATTGGGGATCAATCATGCCTTTGACTATCATTGAGAATCTCGATCCTGAAAAACCTTCATTTAGGCCCTCAAAATGGCCCCAGAAGTTAAAACTACTAAAAATAGTAAATTGCCAAATTTGCCAGAAAACTGTTTTGAGCCAGTTGGAAAAGGTGGGTGGCCACCGATATCCACTTGGATCAATACTCCCTCCTTAGGAAGCAATGATATCCATTTCATTGAGGTCCCCAATCAGATGAGGAAATTTCTGTTAAATTTGGCCTCGGGTGAGCCACTTGCCTTGGTGAAGGAGAAACCCTGCTTCGACGACTCAATAAAGTTGGATCCTTTGTTGTCGAGTGACCTTGATCCGTGTGTCTACAATATGATCATCAGATGCCTATTGTATGCAGTCGAGGTTGAGATCGGTTAATGTCAACTGTTCTTCTACTTCTGAGGTGTCCAATAATGGTGGGAAATAAGGGCGAAGGAGATCCACGTTGAACACTGGGTGCAGGCCAAGGAAAGGAGGAATGTTGAGCTCAAAAGAATTATCTCCCACGGCCTAGGTGATAGTGTAGGATTCATAATGGAGTGGGCGAAGCTTTCGATGGGGTCTTGTAAGGCATTCTTTCTGCAAGTGCAACCAAACTTTGTCACCCACCTGAAACTTATGTGGCACTCGATGTTGATCATGGCACTATTTGTACTTGTCATTGGACTTCTGTAGGATATCCTGAACCTGTTGGCGGATGTGTTGGATCCGCTCAATGAATCGGGTGGATTTTTCAGCCTCAGTTGGAGAAATATATGAGTCGGTCGAGGTGAACACAAGGGGAAGTGAAACATCTATGGGACCCAATGGTTGGAATCCCAACCCCACCTGAAAGGGGCTGTGTCTGGTTGAGTTATGCAGGGTTCTATTGTAGATATGATGGTCATAGGGAAGGCTCTCATCCCATGTGTGAGGGTGATTTGAATTATACATGCAAAGGATATGCATAATCATTTGATTTGTGACCTCGGTTTGGCCATCTGTCTGGGGGTGGAAGGGAATGGATTTGGTGAGCTTGGTATCCAGCAGTGACTAGAGGATCAACCAGAATGTGCTGAGAAATCAACTTTCCTAATATGAGACAATGGTTTGTGGGATTCCAAAATGTACCCAGACTCATTCAAAGAAGATCTTGGCAGTGGCCTCTACTATGATTCTCTTCTTACGGGGAACCATAATCGCCATCTTAGAAAAGTGATCAACAACCACAAAAACACAATCATTTCCCCACTTGGTGGATGTGAGGCTCGACATGTAGTACACTGAGATGGATTCCCATGGCCTATCAGGAGTAGGAAGATGGGTGTACAAGCCCCATTTATCAGTGGTCGATTTGGCAATAGCGTAGGCAGCGCAGGACCTGATGTACTTGCTGACCTTCTGTCAAAGTTTCGGCCATTAGAAATGTTTTTGTAGCATCACCACTATCTTTTCAATGCCAAAGTGTCCTACCACCTAACTGTAGTGGGATTCCCAGATCAGCTTCCCTCTCTTTCTTGATGGAGCACAAATATGGCCCAGATGACACAACAACCCATCTTGAAGATGGAAATTATTGAGAACTGTGTTTGTACCCAACATTTAGTAGGTGGTGGTGAAGTCTAGGTATGTCTAATAGAGTTGGGGGCATCTAGAGGTATCATGGCTGTAAGAGTCTAGCACCGTGGTGAGTGCAGTGACTGGTGGTCTCCTGAGGCAATCAACGACATGATTGGTGCTTCCTGTTTTATACTTTATGTTGAGGTGGAATTGTTGCAAGTATGTGGACTACTTTTGATGGCGGTAATTTTGCAATTTTCATTGTGTCTACATGAACTGTAGTGGCTTATGATCAATGTGGATGACTGTCTCCTTCCCAAGAATGTAATGTGTCCACTGGCGGTAGGCTTGCATAATGGATTACATTTCTTTGTCGTAAGTAGGGTACTTATGGACAACATCTAATAGTGTCTCACTATGATAGGCCATAGGGTGGTCATGTTGACTGAGAACGACATGCACAACATAGTATGAATCATCTGTCTCGATCTCAAAGGGCTGCTATAGGTCTGGAAGTGAAAGTACTGGGGCTGAGGAAAAGCACTACTTCAAATCATTGAACGCTTTTTGTTGGGACTGACCCCATGCAAATTTTTCCTTACCACCACCCCTCTTTATTTGGCTGAGGGCCCATGTAATATGGGAGAATCCCAACACAAACCTGCGGTAGATATTGGCAAGGCCCAAGAAGCTACGAAGCTCAGTGAGTGTGGTTGGGGCTGGCTAGTCACGGATGACTTGGATCTTAGCTAGATCCACATGTACGCCATGTTGATCAATGATGTAGCCCAGGTAATGGACCCTGTCCATGATGAAGGAGCATTTTTCCAAGTTGGCGTATAACTTGTGCTGTCATAGAGTGTGCAGAACCTACTGAATATGTTGTAAGTGTTCAACCCAAGTCTTGCTTTAAATGAGAATGTCATACAGATACACCACTACAAATCTATTGGTGAATGGTCATAGGATATCCTCCATCATCCTCATGAAAGTGGTTGGAGCATTTGTCAAACCAAAGGGCATGACCAACCATTCAAAAAGTCCTTCCTTTGACTTGAAGGTGGTCTTTCATACATCTGTCTGTTCTATCAAGGCCTGGTGGTAGCCAAACTTCAGATCAATCTTACTCAAGTATTTTCCCCTCGTGAGTTGATCAAGGAGGTCAAGGAGGTCATCAATTCAGGGAATCGGGTACCAGTTTCTGACTATGATTTTATTCAGAGCCCGGTAATCAATGCAGAGTCGCTAGGTTCCATATTTCTTCTATAACAACACGATTGGGCTCCCACAAGGTGATGAGCTAGGACAAATGTTCCCCTTGTGGAGAAATTATTGGATTTGTCTCTTTATCTTCTCATTCTATAACAGAGAGCGACGATAGACTAGCCCATTGGGAAGCGGTGCGTCGGGGGTTAGATCGATGGGGTGCTTGACATGGCAGTGTAGAGGTACCCCGATAGGTGATGAGAAGATATCTGAGTATTCTTCCACGACCTTATCTACTTTCTTCTGTTGTGTGGAGAGGTAGGCCACAGAGATCCTAGATGTGGCTGTGATCTTTCACTTATTATGAGAGAGAATCACGAAGAAGACAAACTTACCTGTCTAAGAGATGGCCTTCCTGCATTTCTTAGCAGAGATCAAGGAAATAACACTAGGTGGGACTGCCTTGGGTATCTTGTACAATTTCCTGTTCAAAGTAATAATAAAACAACGAGGCCTAGAATCATATACAACATGACTCTTCCATAAATAAGGTTGGCCCAAAATAACATCACAAACTTCGAGAGGAGAAACATCACACAATAGCTTGTCTTTGAAGGGCTTTATGCCATACAACAGTCAACACTGTTGGTTGACGCGAAGATCGCTTCCTTGGCGGAGCCATCCAATGTTGTAGGGTTGTGGGTGTGGGTTTGTCGGCAGGGCCTACTGCTTGATGACCTCTACTGAGATGAGGTTCTTCTAGCTACTGCTATCAATATTGAAGTGCAACGGGGTGCCTTTTACCCACATCTATGAATGGAAGAGGCGCTCTCCTTCTTCTGGCTTGTCTGGGTCACTAGGCTAGAGCTTGGTGGTAAAAACGGTGGCATTGGGTTCTGCATCAGTGATTCATCTTCCCCTTTCTGGTTCTGGCTCAGAGTCAGAATCCACGTCTGATTCAGAGGCTTTCACTTCAGACACTAGCAACTTCTTTGAGCAGAAGTCAACAGTGTTATGCCAAGGGTTCTTATGGAATTTGCACCACTTCCCGTTATCTTTCTTTGTCTTTCCAGTGTCCTTCTTTGCTTGCGGCTTGGACTGGTTGTCTTGATACTGCCCATATTTGCTCTATCCTTTGTTCTGTGGGTTGAGGCTTCCCTTTCTTGGCTATTGTTGTGAGGGGCTCCCAGGCCCATATTGTCGTGTCTTTTTTTTGAGCTTATGCTCAACTTTGACGACATATCGATAGGCCATGCCCAAGGGTGAGATGTCCAAAAATTCCATTTCAGTATGGATGTATCTATGTAGATCACCAGGATACTTGAGCACCAACTGTCACTCTAAATATTTGATACCAAGCTTGGTGCACAAGGTATGGAAGATATTTTTGAAATCTGACACTGCTTGGTCTCTTTCTTGTCGCGGTGTGGTCCATTTGGTATACAGGTCATCATAACTTCCGACAGGATATTATTGTTCCTTAATAACATCCCTCAGGGATTCCCAGGTGGTCGTGACTGTAAATAATGAGGGTTCCTCTGTTTCCTTTTTCTCACAGAACGTTTCCCACCAATCTTTGACATGGGGAACGACTTTGAGGAGCGCAAAAGTAATATTCTATTCGAAAAGATATGGATAGAAAAATACCCTTAAAGCAGATTCAACCACTTCTCTACAATATGTGTGTCTATATGAACTTCAAATATAGGAATATCGAATTTTATTTTTACCTTGAAGGGGGCGATGCCTCTGCTCGAAGAAGATGCGTCGCCTGTTGGTAGTCGCTGAAGGATTTGAAAAAAACTATCCATAATATCGTTCCTCTGTTGCGTGAGGGATTCCTCAATCAAAAGTTTGAAAGGATCTCCTATCCCATCATATTTATTTTCTCCTACCATGAGAGGTTACTTGGGCGTGCAAGAGCTTTTGTCCTCAAGAGAAACAAGCTCGAGACCCAACTCTTTGTACTCCAACCTCGTTGGGGACATGCTTTAAGGCGACAAGGAGAAGACCACTCTGATACCACTGATCCAGATTTTATGAGCAAAATGAAATGACTACAGATTATTAATAGGTTCTTAACACAAATTAATAAATATATAGTAAAACTGGTTTTCTATTCAATAACGAAATAAGATAAAACTGTAAAATGCAACAGAAACAAGCTTGCTAGAATTGTGGCGGCTTATCTCTGAGAAGAGATGTGATGACTATGCTCATTCGCAAGAAGATGATTACAATGAGGCCCTGAAGGAATTTTTACAATAAACAGGAATGTCAAAAACCCTATACATCCAAAATCCTAACCCTAGGAGATGAAGCACCAAAAGTCATGTGGGCCCCGTTTAGGTAAGTTAGTACATCAAGTTCTCGGGGTCGTAACTTTTGCATATGATCTTCGTTTTAGGTGCATGATAGCCCATTGGAAAGGTATCATTGAGGAGATTCATTTTGGGGGATAAATGATTCCTTTGAATATCATTGAGAATCTCTATCCTGGAAAACCTTCATTTAGGCCCTCAAAATGGCCCCGAAAGTTAAAACTAGTAAAAATAGTAAATTGCCAAAATTGCCAGAACACTGTTTTGAGCTAGTTGGAAAAGGTGGATGGCCACCGATATCCACCTGGATTAATCCTCTATCCTTAGGAAGAAATGGTATCCATTGCGTTGAGGTCCCCCATCAGATGAGGAAATTTCTGTTGAATTTGGCCCCGGGTGAGCCACTTGCCTTGGTGCAGGAGCTTCGTTGCTTTGACAACTCGATAAAGATGGATCCTTTGCTATCGATTGCCCTTGATCTGTGTGTCCACAATATGATCATTGGATTCCTATTGTATGTAGTCGGGGTTGATATCTTTTGGTGTCAGTTGTTCTGCTACTTCTGAGGTGTGCAATAATGGTGGAAAATAAGGGCAAAGGAGATTCACATTGAACACTGGGTGTAGGCCAAGGAAAGGAGGAATGTTGAGATCAAAAGAATTATCCCCCATAGCCTTGGTGATAGTTTACAACCCATAATGGAGTGGGAGAAGCTTTCAATGGGGTCCCCTAAGGCATTCTTTCTGCAAGTGCAACCAAACTTGTCACCCACCTAAAACTTATGTGGCAGCCAATTTTGATCATGGTGTTGTTTGTACTTGTCATTGGACTTCTGTAGGATATTGTGAACCTGTTGGTGGATGTGATGGATCCGCTCAATGAACCAGGTGGCTTTGTCATCTTCAGTTGGGGAAGGATATGAGTCATTTGAGGTGACCACAAGGGGAAGTGCAACATCTA
>JZKD02S0228568.1:307261-324055 GCA_000966675.3 Picea glauca | reverse complement strand
CTAAAATAAAATATAAATCTACTTATAGTGATTCACTTTTATACTTGAAGTGAAATGCACTTTACAATTTATAGCATGAACTTTTTCAAAAAAAAGGTAACAAAAGAGAGACTTGGACTCAAGACCTCTTACTTAATAAGGCAAGTTTTAACCAAATGGTCTAGCAAAACATATTGTAATGTTCAGAAGGAGGATTTTTGTTGTTGTTGACGGCCTTGGAGAGCATGCTCCAAAAAAACTCTTTTCACACAAGAAAAAAAATTTCGCTTCTCAATGACAACAAGGGTTAGATATCGGTTAGCTTACCCGGAAGATGCACCTTTTCCTATCTGTTTCTGATTTTCCAAGATTTCACAAGGCACGGGACAAAGAGAATATGCAGATCTAAAAGAGTAGTAGACCGAAAAAAAAAAAAACAAACCGAAATAAAATCAAAACTTTGCAAAAATTTAAAAAAAAATGCGTATTCAGACTTTATACCTCAGGATCTGACTGTAATGGCCGTATATTGGGAAAACGGAAACATTTTCAAGTGAAAAAAAAAGTGTTCTTGAATGAAACGAGTGCTCTGGACGCAATGGAACAGTCCTCTCAGCCCAGAAATGTACGAAAATTCCTGAAAATGGAGATGAGGCAACTCGGCTTCACGATCTCGATCTACAACAGGAGCGGGTCTTCAAACAGGCTTTGATACCATGTTCGACAACAAAGGTATTCCAACAGAGGACGAAAACCTTCAGTAACCACTCACATAACCAGATCAAAGATCAACACACCGATGTTTTCACATGGTTAAACCCCTACGGGGAAACATCCACAGCCCCAACCAACGCGACCACTTGGAGCAGTTTATTAATGAAAAGAAAAAGATTACAGAGAGATTTTACAAGAGAGTTTCTCACAATTGATCATCGGAAAATGACCCTCCATTCTCTTTAAATAGAGATCATGGACCAATCGGGTGTGAAGCCATAGATCAATGGCCGTTAAGATAGAGGAGAGTATGAACCGTCAGATCACTCTATGTCGGGAACATATCGTGACCGTCATATTTCCTAACTACAAATGCATACTAATGCATACTAAAGAGACAAAATTTTAACTAACAACATATTAGACCAATTAGATCTTAACTAACTCCTAAGTGTCTAAATATCCTAACACCACCTACCAAATTTTGGGTAAAAATGCAGTTGTCAATAATTTCCATCTTCAGGATGGGTTGTTGTGTCTTCTGGGCCATATCTATGTTCCATCATGTGAGCGAGTGAAGATGATCTGGGAATCCCACTAAGGTCGGGTGGCAAGACACTTCGGCATAAAAAAGACAGTGGTGATGCTACATAAACATTTCTATTGGCCAAAACTTTGACAGGAGGTCAACAAGTACAATAGGTCCTGCACTACCTGTGCTATTGCCAAACCAACCACTAAGAAACAAGGCATGTACACCCCTCTTCCTACTCCTTTCAAGCCATGGGAATCCATCTCAATGGACTACATTACAGGCCTCCGATCCACCAAGTGGGGAAATGACTGTGTTTTTGTGGTTGTTGATCTCTTTTCTAAGATGGCAATTTTGGTTGCCTACAAGAAGAGAATCACAACAAAGGCCACTGGTAAGCTCTTCTTTGAACGAGTCTGGGTACATTTTGGAATCCCACAAACCATTGTATCATATTGGGATAGTTGATTTATCATCACATTCTAGTTGAGCCTCTGGTCACTGTTGGAAACCAATATCACCAAATCCACGACCTTCCACCCCCAGACAGATGGCCAATCTGAGGTCGTAAATCGAGTGATTGTGCATATCCTTCGCATGTATAATTCAAAGAACCCTCACACATGGGATAATATCCTTCCCTATGTACATCATAACTACAACCGAGCCCTCCATAGCTCAATCAAACACATCCCCTTTCAGGTGGGGTTGGGATTCGAACCATTGGGTCCCATAGATGTTGCACTTCCCCTTGCGATCACCTTGACCGACTCATCTCCTGCTCCAACTGAAGCTGACAAAGCCACCCGATACATTGAGAAGATCCAACACATCTGCCAACAAGTTTAGGATATCCTACAGAAGTCCAATGACAAGTACAAACAGTGCCATGATCAACATCGGGTGCCACATAAGTTTCAAGTGGGCGAAAAATTTTGGTTGCACCTGCAGAAAGAACGCCTTACAGGACCCCATAGAAAGATTCACCCACTCCATTACGGGTCATACCCTATCACCAAGGTCATGGAGGATTATTCTTTTGAGCTCAACATTCCTCCTTTCCTTAGCCTGCACCTAATGTTCAACGTGGATCTCCTTTGCCCTTATTTCCCACCATTATTGGACACCTTAGAAGTAACAGAACAACTGACACCAATAGATCTCAACCCGGACTACATACAATAGGAATCCAATGATCAAATTGTGGAAGCATAGATCAAGGGCACTCGATAGCAAAGGATCCAACTTTATCGAGTCGTCAAAGCAAGGCAACTTCTGCACCAAGGCAAGGGGCTCACCCGTGGCCAAATTCAACATAAATTTCCACATCTTATGGGGGACCTCAAAGAAATGGAGAAAATTTCTTCATAAGGAAGGAGGATTGATCCAGGTGGATATTAGTGGCCACCCACATTTTCCAACTAGCTCAAAACAATTTTCTGGCAATTTTGATAATTTACTATTTTTAGCAGTTTTAACCTCCAGGGCCATTTTGAGGGCCTAAATGAAGTTTTTTTGGGATCGAGATTCTCATTAATAACCAAAGGAATGATTGAGCACCCAAAATGAATCTACGTGATGATACATTTCCAACGGGGTATCATGCACCTAAAACAAAGATCGTATGCAAAAGTTACGACCCCAGGAAGTTGATGTACTAACTTACCCAAACAGGGCCCACATGACTTTTGGTGCTTCATCTCCTAGGGTGAGGTTTTTGGATGTCTATGGTTTTTGACATTCCTGTTTGTTGTAAAAATGTCTTAAGAGCCTCATTGTAATCATCTTCTTGTGAATGAGCGCAGCTACCACATCTCTTCTCAGAGATAAGCCACCACCATTCCAACAAGCTTGTTTCTGTTGCATTTTACAGTTTTAGCTTATTTCGTTATAGAATAGAAAACCAATTTTACTGTATCTCTATTAATTTGTGTTAAGCACTTGTTAATAATCTGTAGTCATTTTTCTCTTCTCATAAAATCTGGTTCAGTGGTATCAGAGCGGTCTGGTCCTTGTCGTCTTAATGCATGTCCCCAACGAGGTCGGAGTACAAAGAGTTGGGTCTCGAGCTTGTTTCTCTTGAGGAAAAAATCTCTCGCACGCCCAAGCGACATCTCATGGAAGAAGAAAGGAATTATGATGGGATAGGAGATCCTTTTAAACTGTTGATTGAGTAATCTCTCATGCAATAGAGGAACGATATGATGGATAGCTTCGCGCAAATCCTTCGGTGGCTACCAACAAGCGACGCATCTTCTTCGAGTGGGGGCACCGCCCCCTTCAAGGTACAAATAAAATTCGATATTCCTATATTTGAAGGTCATATAGATGTAGATGTTGTAGAAAAGTGGTTGAATCTACTAGAAGGGTATTTTTCTATCCATAACTTTTCGAATAGAGAAAATATTACTTTTGTGCTCCTCAAAGTCATTCCCCATGTCAAAGATTGGTGGGAAAAAAAAATTGAGCAAAAGGAAACATAGGAACCTTCATTATTTACAGTCTCAGACACCTGGGAATCCTTTAGGGATGATATTAAGGAACAATACTACCCTGTCGGAAGTTATGATGACCTGTATACCAAATGGACCACACTGCAGAAAGAAAGAGACCAAGCAGTGTCAGATTTCACAAATATCTTCCATACCTTGCGCACCAAGCTGGGTATCAAATATTCGGAGCGACATCTGGTGCTCAAGTATTGTGGTTCTCTTCATAGATACATATAGACCAAAATTGAATTTATGGACATCTCATCCTTGGGCGCGACCTATCGATATGTCGTCAAAATCGAGCAAAAGCTCAAACAAAAGACGCAGAAATTTGGGCCTGGGAACCCCTCACAAAAAAAATTCAGGAAAGGGCAGCCTCAACCCACAGAACAAAGGATAGAGAAAAGATGGGAAGTATCAGGACAACCAGTCCAAGACAAAAGAAAATAAGGACACCGGAAATACAAAGAAATATAACGGGAAGTGGTGCGACTTCCATAAGAGCCCTTGGCATAACACTATTGATTGCTGCTCAAAGAAGTCGTTTGTCGCCGAAGTGAAAGCCTCTGAATCATATGCAAATTCTACATCTGAGATAGAACCAGAAAGGGAAAGAAGGATCATTGACGAAGAATACAATGCCACCATTTCTACCACAAAGCTCCATCCTGGTGAACTAGACGAGCCATAAGAAGGAGAGAACCTCTGCCATTCACATATGTGGGTAAAAGGCACCCCATTGCACTTCATCATTGATAACAGTAGCTAGAAGAACCTTGTCTCAGCAGAGGTCATCAAGCGGTTGGCCCTACTGACAACACCGCACCCACAACCTTACACCATTGGATGGCTCCACCAAGGAAGTGATCTTCGCATTAGCGTACAGTGCTGACTGTCATATGAAATCAATCCCTTCAAAGACAAGGTATTGTGTGATATTTCTCCTCTCGAAGTTTGTGATGTTCTTTTGGGACAACGTTATTTATGGAAACATCATGATTTATATGAGTCTAGGCCTCGTAGTGTTATTATTACTTTGAACATGAAATTTTATAGGATACCCGAGGCAATCCCACCTAGTGCTATTTCCTTGATCTATGCTAAGAAATGAAGGAAGGTCATCTTTCAGATGGGGAAGTTTGTCTTCTTCATGATTCTCTCTTAGAATAATTGAAATATCACAGCCACATCCAGGATCTCTGTGACCGACCTCTCCACATAGCAGAATCAAGTAGATAAGGTCGTGGAAGAATACCTGGATATCTTCTCCTCACCTACCGGGGTACCTCTTCATTGTCAGGTCAAGCACCCCATCGATCTGACCCCCGACGCACTGCTACCCAATGCGCCAGTCTATCGAAGATATCTGTTAGAGAATGAGGATATCAAGCGACAAATCCAGGAACTACTCCACTAGGGGCACATCCGGCCTATCTCATCACCTTGCGGGAGCCCAATCGTGTTGGTATAGAAGAAAGATGGAACCTGATGAATATGCATTGATCACTTGGATCTGAATAAAATCATAGTCAGAAATAGGTACCTGATTCCTCGAATCGATGACCTCCTTGATCAATTCACATGGGCCAAATACTTCAATAATATTGATCTAAAGTCTGGCTAAAATCTGGTCTCGGTAGAATAGACAGATGTATGGAAGACCTCCTTCAAGTCAAAGGAAGGCCTTTTTGAATGGTTGGTCATGCCCTTTGGTTTGAAAAATTCTCCATCCACTTTCATGAGGATGATGGACAATATCCTATGACCATTCACCAATACTTTTGTAGTGGTGTATCTGGATGACATTCTCATTTACAACAAGACTTGGGTCAAACATTTACAACATATTTAGTAGGTTATGCACACCCTACGACAGAACAAGCTATACACCAACTTGGAAAAATTCTCCTTCGGCATGGACAGGGTCCATTACCTGTGCTACATCATTGATCAACATGGAGTACATGTGGATCCAGCCAAGATCCAAGTCATTCATGACTGGCTAGCCCCAACCACACTCACTGAGTTTCAAAGCTTCTTGGGCCTTGAAAATTTCTACCGCAAGTTCGTGTTGGGATTCTCCCATATTGCATGGGCCCTCAGCCAACAAGTGTTCTATGATTTGAAGTAGCGCTTATGCTCAGCCCCAGTACTTTCACTGCCAAACCTACAACAACCCTTTGAGATCGATACAAATGCTTCATACTATGTTGTGGGTGACGTTCTCACTCGGCACGGTCACCCAGTGGCCTATCATAGTGAGACACTATCAGATGTTATCCATAAGTACCATACTTACGAAAAATAAATGTAATCCATTGTGAAAGCCTACTTCCAGTGAAGACATTACATTCTTGGGAAGGAGACAATCATCCACACTGATCATAAGCCACTGTAGTTCATGCATAAGAAAGGAAAATTGTAGAAAGATCACCCTAAAAAGTGGTCCACATACTTGCAAAAATTCCACCTCAACATCAAGTATAAAATAGGAAGCACCAATCACATCATTGATTGCCTCAGCAGACCGCCATTCATGACACTCACCACGGTGCTAGACTCTTACGACCATGAGACCTCTATATGGCCCCAACTCTATGAGACAAACCCAGACTTCACCACCACCTACCAAATGTTGGGTAAAAATTCAATTGTCAATAATTTCCATCTTCATGATGGGTTATTGTGTCGTCTGGGCCATATCTGTGTTCCATCAAGCGAGTGACCGAAGATGATCTGGGAATCCACTATAGTCGGGTGGCAGGACACTTTGGCATCGAAAAGACAGTGGCAATGCTACAGAAAAATTTCTACTGGCCGAAACTTTGATGGGAGGTCATCAAGTACATCAGATCCTGCACTGCCTGTGCTATTGACAAACCGACCACTAAGAAATAGGGCCTGTACACCCCTCTTCCTACTCCTGACAGGCCATGGGAATCCATCTCAATGGACTACATGCTAGGCCTCCCATCCACCAAGCATGGAAATGACTGTGTTTTTGTGGTTGTTGATCGCTTTTCTAAGATGGTGATTTTGGTTGCCTGCAAGAAGAGCATCACAATAGAGGCCACTGGCAAGCTCTTCTTTGAACGAGTCTGGGTACATTTTGGAATCCAGCAAACCATTGTCTCATATCAGGATAGTCTATTTCTCAGCATATTCTGGTCGAGCCTCTGGTCACTACTGGACACCAAGCTCACCAAATCCACTACCTTCCACCCCTAGACAGATGGCCAAACTGAGGTCGTAAATCGAATGATTGTGCATATCCTTTGCATGTATAATTTAAATCACCCTAGTACATGGGATGAGTGCCTTCCCTATGTCTAGCATAGCTACAACCGAGCCCTGCATAGCTCAATTGGCCACAACCCCTTTTAGGTGGGGTTGGGATTCCAACCATTGGGTCCCATAGATGTTGCACATCCCTTTATGGTCACCTCAACCCACTCATCTCTTTCTCCAACTAAAGATAACAAAGCCACCTGGTTCATTGAGAAGATATAGCACATCCGCCAACAGGTTTAGGATATCCTACAAAATTCCAATGACAAGTACAAACAACGTCATAATCAACATCGAGTGCCACATAAGTTTTAGGTGCACGACAAATTTTGGTTGCACTTGCATAATGAATGCCTTACAGGACCCCATCAAAAGATTCTCCCACTCTATTATGCGACGTACACTATCACCAAGACCGTGGGGGATAATTCTTTTGATCTCAACATTCCTCCTTTCATTGGCCTTCACCCAATGTTCAACGTGGATCTCCTTCGCCCTTATTTCCCACCATTATTGGACACCTGAGAAGTAAGAGAATAGCTGACACCAACATAGCTCAACCCTGACTACATACAATAGGAATCTAATGATCATATTGTGGAAACACATATCAAGGGCACTCGACAGCAAAGGATACAACTTTATCGAGTCGTCAAAGTAGGGCATCTCCTGCACTAGGGCAAGGGGCTCACCCGGGGCCAAATTTAGCAGAAATTTCTTCATCTGATGGGGGACATCAACGCAATGGATACCATTTCTTCCTAAGGAGGAAGTATTGATCCAGGTGGCTATCGGTGGCCACCCACCTTTTCCAACTATCTCAAAATAGTTTTCTCGCAATTTTGGCAATTTACTATTTTAAGAAGTTTTCAATTCCGGGGCCATTTTGAGGGCATAAATGAAGGTTTTTCAGGATCGAGATTCTTCATTATGGTCTAAGTCATGATTGATTCCCCAAAATGAATCTCCTTGATGATACCTTTCCAATGGGCTATCATGCACCTAAAACGGAGATCGTATGCAAAAGTTACGACCCTGAGAAGTTGATGTACTAACTTACCCAAACGGGGCCCACATGACCTTTGGCACTTCATCTCCTAGGGTTAAGTTTTTGGATGTCTAGGGTTTTTGAAATTCCTGTTTATTGTAAAAATGACTTCATAGCCTCATTGTAATCATATTCTTGTGAATGAGCGCAATCGTCACATCTCTTCTCAAAGATAAGCCGCCACCATTCTAGCAAGCTTGTTTCCGCTGCATTTTACAGTTTCATATTATTTCATTATTGAATAGAAAACCAATTTTATTGTATCTCTATTAATTTGTGTGAATAACCTGTTAATACTCTGTATTCATTTTTTTCTTCTCATAAAATTCATATCAATGATATCAGAGCAATCTGCTTCTTGTCGTCTTAATGCATGTCCCCAACGAGGTCAGAGTAGAAAGAGTTGGGTCTCAAGCATGTTTCTCTTGAGGACAAAAGATCTCACATGCGCAAGAGACCTCTCATGGCAGGAGAAAAGAAATATTATGGGACATGAGATCCTTTCAAAATTTTGATTGAGGAATCCCTAACGCAACAGAGGAACGAGATGATGGATAGTTTCGCACAAATCCTTCGGCGACTACCAACAAGAAACACATCTTCTTCGAGCGGAGGTGCCACCCCCTTCAAGGTACATATAAAATTCGATATTCCTATATTTGAAGGTCAGATAGACGCAGATGTTGTAGACAAGTGGTTGAATCTACTAGAAGGGTATTTTTCTGTCCATATCTTTTCAAGTAGAGAAAAGATTACTTTTGTGCTCCTCAAAGTTGTTCCCCGTGTCAAAGATTGGTTAGAAACTTTCTATGAGAAAAAGGAAACAGAGGAACCCTCATTATTTACAGTCACAAGAACCTAGGAATCCTTCAGGGATGCTATTAAGGAACAATACTACCTTGTCAGAAGTTATGACGACCTGTATACCAAATGGACCACACTGTGACAAGAAAGAGATGAAGCAGTGTTAGATTTCACAAATATCTTCCATACCTTGTGCACCAAGATGGGTATCAAAGATTCGTAGTGACACTTGGTGCTCAAATATCATGGTGATCTTCATAGATACATCCATACCGAAATGGAATTTATGGACATCTCATCCTTGGGCGCGACCTACCCATATGCCATCAAAATTGAGCAGAAGATCAAAGAAAAGATGCGGCAATTTGGGCCTTGGAACCCCACACAAAAAAATCCAGGAAAGGGAGGCCTCAACCCATAGAACAAAGGATAGAGAAAATATGGGAAGTATCAGGACAACCAGTCCAAGTTGCAAGCAAAGAAGGACATCGTAAATAGAAAGAAAGATACTGGGAATTGGTGTGACTTCCATAAGAGCCCTTGGCATAACACTGTTGACTACTGCTCAAAACAGTCGTTGTTGGCCAAAGTGAAAGTCTTTGAATTAGATGCAGATTTTTAATTTGAGCTAGAACCAGAAAGGGGAAGACGGATCATTGAAGTGGAACCTAGTGCCACCATTGCTACCACCAAGTTCCAGCCTGGTGAACCAGATGAGCCAGAAGAAGGAGAGTGCCTCTACCATTAACAGATGTGGGTGAAAGGTACCCCGTTGCACTTCATCGTTGATAGCGGTAGACATAAGAACCTCATCTCAGTAGATTTCATCAAGCAGCTGGCCCTAATGACAACACCACACCCACAACCCTACACCATTGGATGGCCCTGCCAAGGAAGCGATCTTCGTGTCAGCGAACAATGTCGACTGTCATATGACATCAAGCCCTTCAAAGACGAGGTATTGTGTGATATTCATCCTCTTGAATGTTGTGATGTTATTTTGGGCCAACCTTATTTATGGAAATGTCATGTTTTATATGAGTCTAGGCCTCGTAGTGTTATTATTACTTTGAACAAGAAATTGTACAGGATACTCGAGGCAATCCAACCTAGTGTTATTTCCTTGATCTCTGCAAAGCAATGCAAGAAGGTCATCTCTCATATGACAAAGTTTGTATTCTTGATGATTCACTCTCAGAATAAGAGAAAGATCACAGCCATATCTAGGATCTTTGTGACCAACCTCTCCACACAACAGAAGCAAGTATATAAGATCATGGAAGAATACTCGGATATATTCTGCTCACCTACCGAGGTACCTCTGCACTGTCAGGTCAAGCACCCCATCGATATGAACCTTGACACACCCCTGCCCAATGGGTCAGTCTATCGTCACTCTCTGTTAGAGAATGAGGATATCAAGCGACAAATCCAAGATCTAATCCATAAGGGGCACATCCATCCTATCTCATCATCTTGCGAGAGCCCAATCGTGTTGGTACAGAAGAAATATGGAACTTGGCGACTCTTTATTGATTACCTGGCTTTGAATAAAATCATAGTCAGAAGCTGGTACCTGATTCCCCGAATCGATGACCTCCTTGATCAACTCATAGGGGCCAAATACTTCAGTAAGATTGATCTGAATTATAGCTACCACCAGGTCCTGATAGAACAAACAGATGTATGGAAGACCGCCTTCAAGTCAAAGGAAGGCCTTTTTGAATGGTTGGGAATTCCCTTTTGTTTGACAAATGCTCCAGCCACTTTCATGAGGATGATGGATGATATCCTATGACCATTCAAAAATACTTTTGTAGTGGTGTATTTGGATGGCATTCTCATTTACAACAATACTTGGGCCGAACACTTACAACATATTCAACAGGTTCTGCACACCCTGCGACAGCACAAGCTATATGCCAACTTGGAAAAATGATCCTTCAGCATGGCCAAGGTCCATTACTTGGGATACACCATTGATCAGCATGGCGTACATGTGGATCCAGCCAACATCCAAGTCATCCATGACTGGCCAGCCCCAAACACACTCACTGAGCTTCAGAGCTTCTTGGGCCTTGCCAATTTCTTCCACAAGTTCGTGTTGGGATTCTCCCATATTGTATGGGCCCTCAACCAAATAAAGAGGGGTGGTGGTAAGGAAAAATTTTTGTGGGGCCTATCCCAACAACAAGCATTCGATGATTTGAAGTAGCACTTGTGCTCATCCCCAATACTTTCACTTCCAGACCTACAACAACCCTTTGAGATTGAGACAAATAATTTAGACTATGTTGTGGGCATCATTCTCACTCATCGCGGCCACCCCATGGCCTATCATAGTGAGACACTATCAAATGTTGTCCATAATTACCTCAACATCAAGTATAAAACAAGAAGCACCAATCACGTCGTTGCATTCCTCAATAGACCGCCATTCATGAAACTCACCACAATGCTAGACTCTTGTGGCCATGAGACCTCTTGATGGCCCCAACTCTATGAGACAGACCCAAAATTTACTACCACCTACCAAATTTTGGGTACAAACACAGTTGTTAATAATTTCCATCTTCAGGATGGGTTTTTGTGTCGTATGGGACATATCTGTGTTCCATCAAGCGAACAAGCGAGCGAAGATGATTTGGGAATACCACTACAATCAGGTGGCAAGACACTTTAGCATCAAAAATATAGTGGTGATGCTACATAAACATTTCTACTAGCCGAAACTTTGACAAGAGGTCAACAAGTACATCAGGTCTTGCACTACCTACGTTATTGCCAAACCGACCACTAAAAAACAGGGCATGTACACCCCTCTTCCTACTCCTGATAGGCCATGGGAATCCATATCAATGGAATACATGTCGGGCCTTCTGTCCACCAAGCGGGGAAATGATTGTGTTTTTTTGGTTGTTGATCACTTTTCTAAGATGGCGATTCTGGTTGCCTGCAAGAAGAGCACCATAGCAGAGGCCACTGCCAAGTTATTCTTTGAACGAGTCTGGGTACATTTTGGAATCCCACAAACCATTATCTCAAATCAGGAAATTTTATTTCTCAGCATATTCTGGTCGAGCCTCTGGTCATCGTTGGACACAAATCTCACCAAATCCATGACCTTCCACCCCCAGACAAATGGAAAAATCTAGGTCGTAAATCGAATGATTGTGCATATCCTTCACATGTATAATTCAAAGAAACCTCACACATGGGATGAGAGCCTTCCCTATGTCCAACATATCTACAACCGAGCCCTGCATAGCTCAACCGACCACATCCCCTTTCATGTGGGGTTGGGATTCCAACCATTGGGTCCCATAGATGTTGCACTTCCCCTTGCAGTCACCTTGACTGACTCATCTCCTGCTCCAACTGAAGCTGAAAAATTCACTCGGTTCATTGAGCAGATACAACACATCCTCTAATAGGTTTAGAATATCCTACATAAGTCCAATGACAAGTACAAATAGTGCCATCATCAACATCGGGTGCCACATAAGTTTCAGGTGGGCGACAAAGTTTGGTTGCACTTGCAAAAATAATGCCTTACAGGACCCCATCGAAAGCTTCACCCACTCTATTATGGGTCATACACTTTCACCAAGGCCATGGGGAATAATTCTTTTGAGCTCAACATTCCTCCTTTCCTTGGCCTGCACCTAGTGTTCAATGTGGATCTCCTTCGCCCTTATTTCCCACCATTATTTGACACCTCAAAAGTAGTAGAACAAATGACACCAATAGAGCTCAACCTTGGATGCATACAACAAGAATCCAATGATCATATTGTGGAAATACAGATCAAGGTCATTCGACAACAAAGGATTCAGCTTTATCGAGTTATCAAAGCAAGGCAACTCCTGCACCAAGGCAAGTGGCTCACCCAAGGCCAAATTCAGCAGAAATTTCCTCATCTGATGGAGGACCTCAATGAAATGGATACCATTTCTTACTAATGAGGGAGGATTGATCCAAGTGGATATCAGGCCCACCGATCTTTCCCAATTGGCTCAAAAAAGGTTTCTGATAATTTTGGCAATTTACTATTTTTAGCAGTTTTAACTTCCGAGGCCATTTTGAGGGCCTAAATGAAGGTTTTTATGGTTAGAGCTTTGCAATGATTTAAGAAGGAATGATTGAGAACCCAAAATGAATCAACTCGATGATACCTTTCCAATAGGATATCATGTGCCTAAAATGGAGATCGTATGAAAAAGTTACGACCCCAAGAAGTTGATGCACTAACTTACCCAAATAGGGCCCACATGACTTTTGGCGCTTCATCTCCTAGGGTTAGGTTTTTGGATGTATAGGGTTTTTGACATTCTTGTTTATAGTAAAAATGCCTTAAGAGCCTCATTGTAATCATATTCTTGTGAATGAGCGCAACCGTCACATCTCTTCTCAAAGATAAGCCACCACTATTTCAACAAGCTTGTTTCCGCTGCATTTTACAGTTTCAGCTTATTACGTTATTGAATATAAAACCAGTTTTACTATATCTCTGTTAATTTGTGTTAAGCACCTATTAATAATATGTAGTCATTTTGTTCTTCTCATGAAATCCAGATCAGTGGTATCAGAGCGTTCTTCTCCTTGTCCTCTTAATGTATGTCCCCAACGAGGTCGGAGTACAAAGAGTTGGGTCTCGAGCTTGTTTCTCTTGAGGACAAAAGATCTCGCATGCTCAAGCGACCTCTCATGGTAGGAGAAAATAAATATGATGGGATAGGAGATCCTTTCAAATTGTTGATTGAAGAAGCCCTCATGCAACAGAGGAATGAGATGATGGATAGTTTCGCGCAAATCCTTCGGCGACTACCAACAGGCGACGCATCTTCTTTGAGCACAGGCGTCGCCCCCTTCAAGGTACAAATAAACTTTGATATTACTATATTTAAAGGTCATATAGACACAGATGTTGTATACAAGTGGTTGAATATACTAGAAGGGTATTTTTCTATTCATAACTTTTCGAATAGAGAAAAGACTACTTTTACGCTCCTCAAAGCCGTTCCCCATGTCAAATATTGGTGGGAAACTTTCTATGAGAAAAAGGAAATAGAGGAACCCTAGGGAATCCTTCAAGGATGCTATTAAAGAACAATACTACCCTGTCAGAAGTTATGATGACCTATATAACAAATGGACCACATTGCGGCAATAAAGAGACCAAGCAATGTCAAAATTCAAAAATATCTTCCATACCTTATAGACCAAGCTGGGTATCAAATATTCAGAGCGACATCTGGTGCTCAAGTATCATGCTTCTCTACATAGATACATCCAGACCAAAGTGGAATTTCTGGACATCTCATCCCTGGGCATGACCTACCAATATGATGTCAAAATTGATTAGAATCTCAAACAAAAGACGTGGCAATTTGGGCCTGGGAACCTCTGACAACAAAATCTAGAAAAGGGCGGCCTCAACCCACAGAACAAAGGACAGAGAAAATATGGGAAGTATCAAGACAATTGGTCCAAGCCATAAGCAAAGAAAGACACTAGAAAGACAAAGAAATATATCGGCAAGTGGTGTGACTTCCATAATATCCCTTGGCATAACACTGTTGAATACCCCTCAAAGCAGTCGTTGATGGCCGAAGTGAAAGATTCTGAATCAAATGTGGATTCTGTCTTTGATATAGAAACAGAAAGGGGAATACAAAACATTGGCATGGAACCCAGTGCCACCGTTGTTAACACCAAGCTCAAGCCCGGTGAACCAGACAAGCCAGAAGAAGGAGAGCGCCTCTTCCATTCACATATGTGGGTAAAAGAAACCCCGCTGCACTTCATCATTGACAGCGGTAGCCAAAAGAACCTCATCTAAATAGATTTTATCAAGCAGCTAGCCCTGCCTACAACGCCTCATACACAACCCTACACCATTGGATGCCTCTTCCAAGGAAGCGTTCTTCACGTCAACCAACAATGTCGACTGTGGTATGACATCAAGCCCTTCAAAGATGAGGTATTGTGTAATGTTTATCCTCTTGAAGTTTGTGATGTTATTTTGGGCCAACCTTATTTATGGAAGCATCATGATGCATATAAGTCTAGGCCTCGTAGTGTTATTATTACTTTGAACAGGAAATTGTACAAGATACCTGAGGTAGTCCCACCTAGTGCTATTTCCTTGATCTTTGCTAAGAAATGTTGGAAGGTCATCTCTCATATAGGGAAGTTTGTCTTCTTCATGATTAGCTCTCATAATAAGAGAAAGATCATAGCCACATCCAGGATATCTGCAACTAACCTCTCTAAACATGAGAAGAAAGTAGATAAGGTTGTGGAAGAATACTCGGATATCTTCTCCTCACCTAACGGGGTACCTCTTCACTTCCAGGTCAAGAACCCCATCGATCTGACCCTCGACGCAATGCTTCCCAATGGGCCAACCTATCACTACTCTCTGTTAGATAATGAGGATATCAAGTGACAAATCTAAGAAATTCTCCACAAGGGGCACATCCGTCCTAGCTCATCAACTTGTAGGAGGCCAATTGTGTTGGTACACAAGAAAGATTGAACCTGGTGACACTGCATTGATTACCAGCATCTGAATAAAATCCTAGTCAGAAACTAGTACCCAATTCCCCGAATCGGTGACCTCCTTGATCAACTCATGGGGGCCAAATACTTCAGTAAGATTGATATGAAGTCTAGCTACCACCAGGTCTCGATAGAATAGACAGATGTACGAAAGACTGCCTTCAAGTTAAAGGAAGGCATTTTTGAATGGTTGGTCATGCCCTTTGGTTTGAAAAATTCTCCAACCACTTTCATGAGGATGATGGATGATATCCTGTGAACATTCACCAGTACTTTTGTAGTGGTGTATCTAGATGACATTCTCATTTACAGCAAGACTTGGGCCGAACACTTACAACATATTCAATAGGTTCTGCACACCCTGCGACAGCACAAGCTATACGCCAACTTGGAAAATGATCCTTCGGCATGGACAGGGTCCATTACCTGGGCTACACCATTGATAAACATGGTGTACATTTGGATCCAGCCAAGATCTAAGTCATCCATGACTAGCCAGCCCCAACCACACTCACTGAGCTTCAGAGCTTCTTGGGCCTTGCTAATTTTTACCACAGGTTCATGTTGGGATTCTCCCATAGTGCATGGGCCCTCATCCAAATAAAGAGGGGTGGTGGTAAGGAGAAATTTGCGTGGGCCTAGTCCCAAAAACAAGCGTTCAATGATTTGAAGTAGTGCTTGTGCTCAGTCCCAGTACTTTCACCGCCAGACCTACAACAACCCTTTGATATCCAGACATATGCTTAATACTATCCTGTGGGCATCGTTCTCACTTAGCACATACACCCCATGGCCTATCATAGTGAGACACTATCAGATGTTTTCCGTAAGTACCCTACTGACGAAAAATAAATGTACTCCATTGTGCAATCCTGTCGCCAGTGGAAACATTACATTCTTGGGAAGAAGATAGTCATCCACACTGATCATAAGCCAATGCAGTTCATGCAGACATAAGGAAAATTGCAGAATGACCGCCATCAAAAGTGGTCCACATACTTGCAACAATTCCACCTCAACATCAAGTATAAAACAAAAATCATCAATCGCATTGTTGATTGCCACAACCCCTTTCAGGTGGGTTTGGGATTCTGATCATTGGGTCCCATAGATGTTGCACTTCCCCTTGTGGTCACCTCAAATGACTCATATCCTTCCCCAACTGAAGATGACAAAGCCACCTGGTTCATTGAGCGGATTCATCACATCCACCAACAGGTTCACAATATCCTACAGAAGTCCAATGACAAGTACAAAAAACACCATGATCAAAATTGGCTGCCACATAAGTTTTAGGTGGGTGACAAGTTTGGTTGCACTTGCAGAAAGAATGCCTTAGGGGACCCCATTGAAAGCTTCTCCCACTCCATTAT
>JZKD02S0228568.1:219635-238539 GCA_000966675.3 Picea glauca | reverse complement strand
CTCAAACAAAATCCAAGAATAGTGTTGCAACTATAGCAATTGTGTCGCAAAGTCTCTTAAAGTCATGTATATATAGATCAAATAGTCAACTAGCCATTAACACCGACCAATGAGATAGGAAAAATCTTCGTCGATATTGCCACAAAAGTTCATCGCTATAGCGACAAAAATCTCGACTAGATTTTAAAAATATTTCCATGGATATTGCGACGAACTTGCGTGGCAATATCAACAAAAATCCCGCCCTGTTTAAAAAAAAGATGAAACTAGTGGAAGCATGGAAAATTTTCGTGGAATAATCCACCCATATGTAGTAGTGTGATATTAACTCCCACCTCGATCATATTGGACTGGTACTCTTCTTGTCGATCATTTAAAGATGCATAGATTCTTCCCATATCATCGACTATTGTAGCCTCTTGGATTTTGTGCACAGTCTTCACTCTGTCGTTTCTGTGTGGGAAATCCTTGTATAGGTGATATTCCTTGCATCCCTAGAATTGGATTGGTGGTATTCCCCTTTTTCCCAAGGAATCTCCCTTCTTGAAATCCCCCTTAGCATACTGATCTTGATGATTTCTATTAGGCTCATTTCTATTGAAGGGAGGTTTGAATCCTTTCCTCCTCTGATCGGACTTCACATTTTTCTTATCCTTCCAATATTTTTGCAAGGATTATCTTCCCTGGCCTTGGTCATACATGTATTTAGCCTTTCTTATGGCCTTAGTCAAGGTCTTGGGCTCATCATACTTGATCTTTACCTTATAAAAGACTGGCAATCCACTTAGAAATCTCTGTATTTTCACTTTATCATCACCAATGAACATGGCATACTTTAACAATCCCAAAAAATTCTTCTCGTACTCTGCCATAGTCATGCTTCCCAATCGGAGTTCAAAGAACTCCTCCATTTTCTTGTAATAGAAATTCTATGAGAGGCACTCCTTCTGGAAGTACTTCTTAAATTGCTTCCAAGTGATATTACTTTCATTAACATGTTCCACTTGCTTCAGTTGGTCCCACCACATTGAAACTTTCCCATGTAAATGGCAAGTGGAAATCCTGGCTTCTAAGTTGGACGAGTAGTTATGCAACTGAAAATATATCCCGAGCCCAAGAAATCATGCCTCGACATCATATTCCATTTCTCTTTCGCCCTCAAAGGAAGGTGGCTCGAGCTTCCTCAACTCTACTTGAAAACTATCTACCTATTGTTTCCTTCTTTGGTGTCTAATAGGAGACACCTCTAGACTACTTATGTGATCTTCCGATGCATAAACATTTCTTTATGAGTGATAAGGTGAGTGGTTTCCATGAGTTTTGCTAGAACTTATGGAATAACCATCGCTTCCATGATCATCCCTTCTTTCATGGCACATGCCTTCTTCGTCTTGTCTTGAGTTTGATCCCTTCTTCATTTGTCTCTGCAAATGATTTAATCTTTGCAACACTTGAAAATTTATCTGACTTTTCTCTCTCATCAGTCTCTTGTTATCTTCTTTGTAGCTCTCCACTTCCATCTTCAGGCTTCTTACCATTTCCTGCTCTCCTTTCCCCTTGCGTCCATTGGACCTTGTCTTTGCATTAACAACTTTGGTATTCTAGCCTTCGGCCTCCTTATCATGACTGGAGGCTCCCTCGCCTTCTTCCATTTCCTCAATATGCATTCTAAGATGATGTGTTTAAACCCCTTAATTCTAAAAAATATGCAAGTGACCATTTTGTTAGAATTATTCATATGATAAACAAAATTTCCAAACCATGCTACAGGTCTCTTTCTTTTTTTTGTTCATGGAGATCGTATCCCCATTCTCCGAAAATAACAGTGTCCTGTTATCCTTGGCTGACACAAAATTTCATCTTGTGCAGGTGCTTCCTTCAAACAAACTTTCGAGGTGACCACAACTAGAAACTATGGCTAAATCCCTCCTTAGCACTTTTATGTCTCGAAGACAACCAATTTGGCCCTTATCCATTCTTTCCTCAGCTCTCAATATGCATATGACCATGGCCATGACCCTGTGCTTAGTTGAAAAAGCACTTGTCTAGAGCTTCAGGACTTCGAAACTTTCATCCTAGAATGGATCAATGATCATCATCCTCTTTCATGATCAATGATTGAGATCCACTTCGGGACTCTATGCTTTGGGAGTCTCTAATTTCCTCGCTTTCCTCCTCCCAGAATGATTTTACCCGGAGTTCATGATCTGTCGATGGGTTTCCTCCCAAAGATCAATGGTTGTGAATCACTTCGGTTGTTCGGGCTTCAAAAGTTTCAAACTTTCCTCCTGCACTTTCTCCCGGAGTGCTTTCAGCCGAAGTTGATGATCTGTCTACGTGTGTCTTCTGGAATCAACGGTCGATATGTACTCTGGCCTTCAGGAGTTTTTGACCCAATGCAACCTGTCACATCTTTCCCCATTGGAGTGCCCAGTCTCCGGACTGCACAATCTGTCACCACATGGAGATATACTAGAAGTGGACACATGGCCCAATCGAGCGGGTGACACGTGTCACATTCTAACTAACATTTCAATACTCCATATGATAAAAACTTACTGAGATGTGGCACACATCCCATGTGTCCATGTCATTGCAGGTGACGTATGCAAGCCACGCCACTTCAAAATTCTAGGATCCACATCACCTCCAGGTGATGTCATCGTGCCCCATCACTTTGGCTCTTCAGGCTTCGGGACTTCGAGAGTTTCCATACTAGCACATTTCCAATTCTCTCAAACTCTGAATTCCTGAACTGGTCAATCTGTCGCCATGTGTCCTCCTGGATCGGATGACTGAGATTCACTTCAACTCTCCAGGCTTCAGAAATCTCAATTCTCAACTTCTCCTCGCTCGCTCTTTCCCAGAGTGCTTTCACCCGGAGCACACGATCGATTGATGTGTGTCCTCCTATGGATCATCGATTGATTCTTACTTCAGGCCTCCACTCGGAGTCCATGGATCTGCGCCATGTCTCTTCTAGATTAGGTGACCCAGATTAACCTCAGTTGATCTGACGCTTGATATTTACTTCGGCTCTCCGGGCTTCAGGAGTCTCAAATCTCAACTGCAAACCTCTCAAATAGATTTCTCTGGAGTTGCTGATCTGCAGACACGTACCTCTTGGTGACCGACGGTCAGGATCTACTTCGGCTATACAAAGTTTTGATGTTCGAGCCCTAACATGTCACAACACTTACTTCCTTTCAATTTGTGGGGGCACACATCGACAGTTTGGAGTAACCCGCTTTTCACCCAACAATTCTACTGACACTTAAACATAACCCCTTAGTGAAACTATGGTTTGGATTGCGGGACCACCTTGGAAAATTATCTCCCATTCAACTTGGTTCCCTGCAATGCCTCATGTTTGTTGATCTCTCTCTCCCATGGGATCCAACGGTTGTGACCTTAACCCTTGCTTCATTTTCATCGGACAACCCTTGTTCACTAGTCCTCTGATCCAACGATCCTAGATCTCTCCTGATCCTACAGTGACAATCACTCCCGAATTCGAAGGGGGACGGTCATGATCCTTCAAACCCCTTACAACGGGTCTCTGACGTTCTATCTCCTACATAGATTCTGCAACGCCATTCCTCCTAAGGTTTTCAACTTCACAATTAGAGTTCAATCTCGACCCCGAGACTCTAACCAACAAACCCAACCCATACTGGCCTGGTGTTTCAACTAGAATATCTGATACCATTCTATAACATCCCCAACCACCCACAGGCTAGGTCATGCTACCTTCAAGCCTGCCCTTGGACTTCTTTCTCTTACCTATACCTTTTTAAAATTTAAGGATGCATAAAAGAAAATACTTTAACGAGATGCACAACAGTAGTAAAAAATAATGCATAGTCTAAAGATTCAATTAAACGATAATTAAATATACAACGGAAATACATTCATATACATGTAAATGATAGCATAATAGAGAGCACTTATCTTGATGAAAGATGACACAAACTGGATGCAGACCAAGGACGTTCCAACCAACCATAGACACCACTGCTCCAAATATCAACAATAGTGTCACCCTCGAGCCAAGGATGTGAATCCACAAGGATGGTTCCAGATTGTACTTGGGTTCCCAAACCAGTTAGCTCTAAATATCTCATAGGTTTCCCAACACCCACAACAATCCAACTACCCAACTCTCTTCTCCCCAACTTGTATCACCCAAGAGAATGGACCTCCACCCTTCTCTACCACGCAGTCCCTCAGGCAATCCTTCTCCTTTATTTTGGGGCCTCCAGCACAGCTGGTCCAGAATCTCAATGCTAGAACTCTCAGGACTCATAGTTGTAAGAAAAATAGGGTACATGCCAATGCATATCAAACATCCAGGCCTCAATTCATGACTGGATTACACCAGCGACCACTACAACCAACTATCCCATGGCTAATTCTTTAGCAGTTCAGTTCCCCTTCCCAAGACAAGATGTGGATGAGGATGGATCAATGGATGGGTAAGTGGGTGCATGAATGTGCATAAGGGAAAGAATGATAAGAAATTTCAGAAGGGAAGGAGAAGATGAGCCAACAACCAATGACTGACAACCAACCCCACCATTAGACTAGCGATGGGTTTAAGTATCTCTCGTGGGGAATCAAGAACCTCATTGCCTTTCCTAAGAAGCTCATGTAATCGATCCCCTTCATTATACAAAAAGGGTAATTAGAATAGGAATAAACACTTAGCCCCTCAAGCCCCCTCTCTTGTGGAATCATAGCCCCCTATAATTCTAGTCCTTGTTCGTCTAGCAGCCAACGATGTTCTTATTATTAATAATGATCAAAACATTACATTTCTTGGGCACACTGGCCTTTTAATAATTGTTTGGGCACTCAAGCCTCTCAGCATTGTAACAATACATTATTTAAAATGCCGGTTAAAAACCTAGGGTGTTAAAAATTTCCTTTGATGTTTCCCCCAAAATGAATATCATCGATGATACCTTTCCAATGGGCTATCATGAACCTAAAACAAATATCGTATGCAAAAGTTACAACTCTGGGAAGTTGATGTACTAACTTACCCAAACGGGGCCCATGTGACTTTTGGCGCTTCATCTCCTAGGGTTAGGTTTTTGGATGTCTAGGGTTTTTGGAATTCCTCTTTATTGTAAAAAGGCCTTCAAAGCCTCATTGTAATCATCTTCTTGTGAATGAGCACAATCGTCACATCTCTTCTCAGAGATAAGTTGTCACCATTCCAGCAAGCTTGTTTTCTGTTGCATTTTATAGTTTCAGCTTATTTCCTTATTGGATAGAAAACTAGTTTTACTACATCTCTGTTATTTTGTGTTAAGCACCTGTTAATAATCTGTAGTCATTTCATTCTGCTCATAAAATTTGGATTAGTGGTATCAGAGGGGTCTTCTCCTTGTTGTCTTAATGCATGTCTCCAATGAGGTCGGATTACAAAGAGTTGGGTCTTGAGCTTGTTTCTCTTAAGGACAAAATCTCTCGCATGCCCAAGCGACCTATCATGGCAGGAGAAAAGAAATATGGTGGGACAAGAGATCCTTTCAAAATGTTCCTTGAGGAAGCCCTCACGCAACAGAGGAACGCGATGATGGATATTTTCATGCAAACCCTTCGACGACTACCAATAGGTGATGCATCTTCTTCGAGTAGAGGCTCCGCCCCCTTCAAGGTACAAATAAACTTCGATATTCCTATATTTGAAGGTCAGATAGATGCAGATGTTGTAGACAAGTGGTTGAATCTACTAAAAGGGTATTTTTCTTTCCATAACTTTTCAAATAGAGAAAATCTTACTTTTGCACTACTCAAAGCCATTCCCCATGTCAAATATTGGTAGGAAACTTTCTGTGAGAAAAAGGAAATAGAGGAACCCTCATTATTTACAGTCACGACCACCTGCGAATCCTTTAGGTATTATATTAAGGAAAAATACTACCCTGTTGGAAGTTATGATGACTTGTATACCAAATGGACCACACTACGACAATAAAGAGACTAAGCAGTGCCAGATTTCACAAATATCTTCCATACCTTGTGCACCAAGTTGGGTATCAAAGATTCATAACGACATTTGGTGTTCAAGTATCGCAGTGCTATGCATAGATACATCCAGATCGAAATGGAGTTTCTAGACATCTCATCCTTGGGTGCGGCCTACCAATATGTCATCAAAATCGAGCAGAAGCTCAAAAAAAAGATGCGACAATTTGGGCCTGGGAACCCCTCAGAACAAAAGCCAAAAAAGGGTTGAAGTGAAAGCCTTTGAATCAGATGCAGATTCTAACTTTGAATCAGAACTAGAAAAGGGAAGATGGATCATTGACGCAGAACCTAGTGCCACTATTTCTACCACCAAGCTCCAGCCTGGTGAACCAGATGAACCAGAAGAAGGAGAGCGCCTCTTCCATTCACAGATGTGGGTAAAATGAACCCCACTACACTTCATCGTTGATAGAGATAGCCAAAAGAACCTCATCTCAGTAGAGGTTGTCAAGCGGTTGGCCTTGCCGACAACACCACACCCACAACCCTAGACCATTGGATGGCTCCACCAAGGAAGAGATCTCCGCGTTAGCCAACAATGTTGACTGGCATATGGCATCAAGCCCTTCAAAGACAAGGTATTGTGTGATGTTGCTCCTCTCAAAGTTTGTGATTTTCTTTTGGGCCAAACTTATTTATGTAAACGTCATGTTGTATATGAGTCTAGGCCTCATAGTGTTATTATTAATTTGAACATGAAATTGTACAACATACCCGAGGCAGTCCAACCTAGTGTTATTTCCTTGATCTCTGCTAAGCAATGTAGGAAGATCATCTCTTAGATGGGGAAGTTTGTATTCTTCATGATTTGCTCTCAGAATGAGCGAAATATCACAACCACATCTAGGGTCTTTGTGGACAACCTCTCCACACAACAGAAGCAAGTAGATAAGGTCATGGAAGAATACTTAGATATCTTCTCCGCACCTATTGAGGTACCTCTGCACTGCTAGGTTAAGCACGCCATCGATCTGACCCCCGACGCACCGCTTCCCAATGGACCAATCTATCATCGCTCTCTATTAGAGAATGAGGAGATCAAGTGAAATATCTAATAATTGCTCCACAAGGGGCACATCCATCCCAGATCATCACCTTGTGGGAGCCCAATCATGTTGGTACAGAAGAAAGATGGAACCTGGTGACTCTGCATTGATTATCGAGATCTAAATAAAATCACAGTCAGAAACCGGTACTCGATTCCCTGAATCGACGACCTCCTTGATCAACTCATGGGGGCCAAATACTTTAGTAAGATTGATCTGAAGTCTGGCTACCACTAGGTCCCAATAGAATAGACATATGTATGGAAGATCGCCTTCAAGTCAAAGGAAGACATTTTTGAATGGTTGGTCATGCC
Source organism: Picea glauca (assembly GCA_000966675.3). Lineage (NCBI taxonomy): Eukaryota > Viridiplantae > Streptophyta > Pinopsida > Pinales > Pinaceae > Picea > Picea glauca. The sequence goes on along the minus strand of JZKD02S0228568.1, from coordinate 231,140 downwards.
CTTTGGTTTGAAAAATGCTCTAGCCACTTTCATGAGGATGATGGATGATATCCCGTGACCATTCACCAATAATTTTGTAGTGGTGTATCTAGATGAAATTCTCATTTACAAAAATACTTGGGTCGAACACTTACATCATATTCAGTAGGTTTTGCACACCCTGCGGTAGCACAAGATATATGCCAACTTGGAAAAATACTCCTTTAGCATAGAAAGTGTCCATTACCTACGATACATCATTGATAAACATGGCATACATGTGGATCCATCCATGATCCAAGTCATCCATGATTGGCTAGCCCCAACCACACTCACTGAGCTTCGGAGTTTGTTGGGCTTGCCAATTTCTACTGCAGGTTCATGTTGGGATTCTCCCATATTGCATGGGCCCTCAACCAAATAAACAGGGGTGGTGGTAAGGAAAAATTTGCGTGGGGCCGGTCCCAACAACAAGCGTTCAATGATTTGAAGTAGTGCTTGTGCTCAGCCCCAGTACTTTCACTACCAGACCTGCAAAAACTCTTTGAGATCAAGACAAATGCTTCAAACTATGTTATGGGTGTCGTTCTCACTCAGCATGACCACCCTGTGGCCTATCATAGTGAGTCACTATCATATGTTGTTCATAAGTACCCTACTTATGACAAATAAATGTACTCCATTGCGCAAGCTTGTCGCCAGTGGAGACATTACATTCTTGGGAAGGAGACAATCATCCACACTGATCATAAGCCACTACAGTTCATGTAGACACAAGTAAAATTGCAGAATGACCGCCATCAAAAGTGGTCCACATAATTGCAGCAATTCCACCTCAACATCAAGTATAAAACATGAAGTTCCAATCGCATCGCTTATTTCTTCAGTAGACTGCTAGTCATGACACTCACCACAGTGCTAGACTCTTGCGGCCATGAGACCTCTGGATGGACCCAACTCTATGAGACAAACCCAGAATTCCCCACCACCTACCAAATGTTGGGTAAAACCACAGTTGTCAATAATTTCCATCTTCAGGATGGGTTGTTGTGTCATCTGGGCCATATCTGTGTTCCATCATGTGAGCGAGGGAAGCTGATCTGGGAATCCCACTATAGTTGGGTGGCAAGACACTTTGGCATAGAAAAGAGAGTGGTGATGCTACATAAACATTTCTACTGGCCAAAAATTTGACAGGAGGTCAACAAGTACAATAGGTCCTGCACTGCGTGTGCTATTTCCAAAACGACCACTAAGAAACAAGGCATGTACACCCCTCTTCCTACTCCTTTCAGGCCATGGGAATCCATCTCAATGGACTACATGTCAGGCTTCCCATCCACCAAGTGGGGAAATGACTATGTTTTTGTGGTTGTTGATCTCTTTTCTAAGATGGCGATTCTGGTTGCCTACAAGAAAAGCATCACAACAAAGGCCACTAGTAAGCTCTTCTTTGAATGAGTTTGGGTACAATTGATTTCTCATCACATTCTAGTTGAGCCTCTGGTCATTGTTGGACACCAAGCTCACCAAATCCACGACCTTCCACCCCAAGACAGATGGCCAATCTTAGGTCATAAATCGAATGATTGTGCATATCCTTCACATGTATAATTCAAAGAACCTTCACACATGGGATGATACCCTTCCCTATGTAAATCATAGCTACAGCCGATCCCTGCATAGCTCAATCAGACACATCCCCTTTCAGGTGGGGTTGGGATTCCAACCATTGGGTCCCATAGCTGTTTCACTTCCCCTTGAGGTCACCTCGACTGACTCATCTCTTGCTCCAACTGAAGCTGACAAAGCCACCCGGTACATTGAGAAGATCCAGCACTTCCGCCAACAATTCCGGGATATCCTACAAAATTCCAATGACAAGTACAAACAATGCCATGATCAACATCGGGTGCCACATAAGTTTCAGGTGGGAGACAAAGTTTGGTTGCACTTGCAGAAAGAACACCTTACAAGACCCCATCAAAAGATTCACCCACTCCATTATGGGTCATACACTATCACCAAGGCCATGGGGGATAATTCTTTTGAGCTCAACATTCCTCCTTTCCTTAGCCTGCACCCAGTGTTCAACGTGGATCTCCTTCGCCCTTATTTCCCACCATTATTGAACACCTGAGAAGTAGCAGAACAATTGACACCAACAGAGCTCAACCCCGACTGCATACAACATGCATACAATGATCATATTGTGGAAACACATATTAAGGGCACTCAATAGCAAAGGATCCATCTTTATCGAGTCATCAAAGCAGGGCAACTCCTGCACCAAGGCAAGTGGCTCACCTGTGGACAAATTCAACATAAATTTCCACATATGATGGGGGCCTCAACGCAATGGAGACAATTTATTCCTAAGGAAGGAGGATTGATCTAGGTGGATATCAGTGGCCACCCACATTTTCCAAAAGGCTCAAAACATTTTTCTGGCAATTTTGACAATTTACTATTTTTAGCAGTTGTAACTTCCGGGGCCATTTTGAGGGCCTAAATGAAGTTTTTTCGGGATCAAGATTCTCATTTATAGCCAAAGGAATGATTGAGCACCCAAAATGAATCTACGCAATGATACATTTCCAACGGGGTATCACGCACCTAAAATGAAGATCGTATGCAAAAGTTACAACCCCAGAAAGTTGATGTGCTAACTTACCCAAACAGGGCCCACATGACTTTTGGCGCTTTGTCTCCTAGGGTGAGTTTTTTGGATGTCTACAGTTTTTGACATTCCTGTTTGTTGTAAAAACACCTTAAGAGCCTCATTGTGATCATCTTCTTGTGAATGAGTGCAGCCGTCACATCTCTTCTTAGAGATAAGCTGCCACCATTCCAACAAGCTTGTTTCTGCTACATTTTACAGTTTCATCTTATTTCGTTATAGAATATAAAACCAATTTTATTGTATCTTTGTTAATTTGTGTTAAGAACTTGTTAATAATCTGTAGTCATTTTTTTCTTCTCATAAAATCTGGATCAGTGGTATCAGAGCAGTCTTCTCCTTGTCATCTTAATGCATGTCCCCAATGAGGTCAGAGTACAAAGAGTTGGGTCTCGAGCTTGTTTCTCTTGAGGAAAAAATATCTCGCACGCCCAAGCGACATATCATGGAAGAAGAAAATAAATATGACGGGACAAGAGATCCTTTCAAACTTTTGATTGAGGAATCGCTCATGCAATAGAGGAACAAGATGATGGATAGTTTCACACAAATCCTTCGATGGATACCAACAAGCGACACATCTTCTTTGAGTGGAGGCGCCACCCCCTTCAAGGTACAAATAAAATTCGATATTACTATATTTCAAGATTAGATAGACACAGATGTTGTAGACAAGTGGTTGAATCTACTAGAAGGGTATTTTTCTGTCCATAAATTTTTGAATAGAGAAAAGATTACTTTTGCGCTCCTCAAAGTCGTTCCCCATGTCAAAGATTGGTGGGAAAAGTTTTTTGAGAAAAAGGAAACAGAGGAACCCTCATTATTTACAGTCACGGACACCTCTGAATCCTTTAGGGATGATATTAAGGAACAATACTACCCTGTCGGAAGTTATGACAACCTGTATACCAAATGGACCACACTGCGGAAAGAAAGAGACCAAGCAATGTCAAATTTCACAAATATCTTCCATACCTTGCACACCAAGATGGGTATCAAAGATTCAGAACGACATCTAGTTCTCAAGTATCGTGGCACTCTGCATGGATACATCCAGACTGAAATGGAATTTATGGACATCTCATCCTTGGGCGCGGCCTATCGATATGTTGTCAAAATCGAGTAGAATCTCAAACAAAAGATGTGGAAATTTGGGCCTAGAACCCCTCACAACAAAAGCCAGGAAAGGGCAGACTCAACCCATAGAACAAAAAGGGTAGAGAAAATATGGGAAGTATCAGGACAACCAGTCCAAGCCGCAAGCAAAGGACACCGAAAATACAAAGAAATATAACGAGAAATGGTGTGACTTCCATAAGATCCCTTGGCATAACACTGTTGACTATTTCTCAAAGTAGTCATTGGTGGCCGAAGTGAAAGCCTCTGCATCAAATGCGGATTCTGAATCTGAGATAGAACCAGAAAAGGGAAGAAGGATCATTAATGAAGAATACAATGCCACCATTTCTACCACCAAGATCCATCCTAGTGAACCAGACAAGCCAGAAGAAGGAGAGAACCTCTTCCATTCAAAGATGTGGGTAAAAGGCACCCCATTGCACTTCATTGTTGATAGCGGTAGCCAGAAGAACCTCGTCTCAGCAGAGGTCATCAAGCGGTTGGCCCTGCCGACAACACCACACCCACAACCTTACACCATTGGATGGCTCCACCAAGGAAGTGATCTTCGCGTCAACCTACAATGCCGACTATGATATGAAATCAAGCCCTTCAAAGACAAGGTTTTGTGTGATGTTTCTCCTCTAGAAGTTTGTGATGTTCTTTTGGGCCAACCTTGTTTATGGAAATGTCATGATTTATATGAGTCTAGGCCTCGAAGTGTTATTAGTAATTTGAACAAGAAACTATATAGGATACCCGAGGCAGTCCAACCTAGTGCTATTTCCTTGATCTCTGCTAAGAAATGCAGGAAGGTCATCTCTCAGATGGGGAAGTTTGTCTTCTTCATGATTTTCTCTCAAAATAAGTGAAAGATCACATCAACATCCAGGATCTCTATGACCAAACTCTCCACACAACAGAAGAAAGTAGATAAGGTTGTGGAATAATACCCATATATCTTCTCCTCACCTACTGGGGTACCTCTTCACTGCCAAGTCAAGCACCCCATCGATCTGACCCCTGGTGCACGGCTACCCAATGCGTCAGTCTATCGAAGTTATCTGTTAGAGAATGAGGAGATCAAGCGACAAATCTAGGAATTTCTCCACAAGGGGCACATCTAACCTATCTCATCACCTTGCAGGAGCCCAATCGTGCTGGTATAGAAGAAATATGGAACCTAACGACTCTGCATTGATTACTGGGATCTGAATAAAATCATAGTCAGAAACAGGTACCCGCTTCCCTGAATCGACGACCTCCTTGATCAACTCACAGGGGAAAAATACTTCAATAATATTGATATGAACTCTGGCTACAAACTGGTCTCGATAGAACAAACAGATGTATGGAATACCACCTTCAAGTCAAATGAAGGCATTTTTGAATCGTTGGTCATGCCCTTTGGTTTGACAAATTCTCCAGCCACTTTCATGAGGATGATGGATGATATCATGTGACCATTCAATAATAATTTTGTAGTGGTGTATTTGGATGACATTCTCATTTACAACAAGACTTGGGTCGAACAGTTACAACATATTCAATAGTTCTACACACCCTGCGGTAGAACAAGCTATACGCCAACTTGGAAAAATTCTCCTTCGACATGGACAGGGTCCATTACCTGGGCTACATCATTGATCAACATGGAGTACATGTGGATCCATCCAAGATCCAATTCATTTGTGAATGGATAGCCCCAACCACACTCATTGAGTTTTAGAGCTTCTTGGGCCTTGAAAATTTCTACCAAAGGTTCGTGTTGGGATTCTCCCATATTGCATGGGCCCTCAGCCAAATAAACAGGGGTGGTGGTAGGGAGAAATTTGCGTGGGGATGGTCACAACAACAAGTGTTCGATGACTTGAAGTGGTGCTTGTGCTCAACCCCAATACTTTCACTACCAAACCTACAGTAGCCTTTGAGATGGAGACAAATGCTTCAGACTATGTTGTGGGTGACGTTCTCACTTAGCACGACCACCCAGTGGCCTATCATAGTGAGACACTATCTGATGTTATCCGTAAGTACCCTACTTACTACAAATACATGTACTCCATTGTGCAAGCCTATTGCCAGTGGATACATTGCATTCTTGGGAAGGAGAAAATCATACACACTAATCATAAGCCACTGTAGTTCATGAATAAGAAAGGAAAATTGCAGAAAGACAACCATAAAAAGTGGTCCACATACTTGCAGCAATTCCACCTCAACATCAAGTATAAAATAGGAAGCACCAATCACATCATTGATTGCCTCAACAGACCGTCAGTCACGACACTCACCACGGTGATAGAATCTTATGACCATGATACCTCTGGATGGCCCCAAATCTATAAGATAGACCCGAACTTACTAGCTCAAAACAATTTTCTAGAAATTTACTATTTTTACCAGGTTTAACTTTCGGGTCCATTTTGAGGGCCTAAATGAAGATTTTTCAAGATAGAGATTCTCAATGATATTCGAAGGAATCATTGATCCCCCAAAATGAATCTCCTCAACTATACCTTTCCAATGGGCTATCATGCACCTAAAACGAAGATCGTATGCAAAAGTTATGACCCCGGGAAGTTGATGTACTAACTTACCCAAACGGGGTTCACATGACTTTTGGTGCTTCATCTCCTAGGGTTAGGTTTTTGGATGTATAGGGTTTTAGACATTCCTGTTTATTGTAAAAATTCCTTCAGGGCCTCATTGTAATCATCTTCTTGCGAATGAGCAGAGTCATCACAAATCTTGTCAAAGATAAGCCACCACCATTCTAGCAAGCTTGTTTCCGTTGCATTTTACAGTTTCAGCTTATTTCATTATTGAATAGAAAACCATTTTTACTGTATCTTTATTAATTTTTGTTAAGCACCTGTTAATAATCTGTAGTCATTTCATTCTTCTCATAAAATCCAGATCAATGGTATCAGAGTGGTATTCTCCTTGTCATCTTAATGCATGTCCCCAACGAGGTCGGAGTACAAAGAGTTGGGTCTCGAGCTTGTTTCTCTTGAGGAAAAAATCTCTCGCACGCCTAAGTGACCTTTCATGGTAGGAGAAAATAAATATGATGGGATAGGAGATCCTTTCAAACTGTTGATTGAGGAATCCCTCATGCAATAGTGGAACAATATTATGGATAGTTTTGCGCAAATCCTTCGATGACTACCAACTGACGATGCATCTTCTTTGAGCAGAGGCATCACCCCATTCAAGGTAAAAATAAACTTTGATATTCCTATATTTGAAGGTCAGATATATGCAGATGTTGTAGAGAAGTGGTTGAATCTACTACAAGGGTATTTTTCTATCCATATCTTTTCGAATAGAGAAAATATTACTTTTGCGCTCCTCAAAGTCATTCCCCATGTCAAAGATTGGTGGGAAACGTTTCGTGAGAAAAAGTAAATAGAGGAACCCTCATTATTTACAGTCACGACCACTTGGGAATCCTTCAGGGATGCTATTAAGGAACAATAATACCTTGTCGAAAGTTATGATGACCTGTATACCAAATGGACCACACTGCGGCAAGAAAGAGACCAAGCAGTGTCATATTTCACAAATATCTTCCATACCTTGTGCACCAAGTTTGGTGTCAAATATTCGGAGTGACATCTAGTGCTCAAGTATCATGATGCTCTACATAGATACATCTAGACCGAAATGAAGTTTTTGGACATCTCACCCTTGGGTGTGGCCTACCTATATGTCGTCAAAGTTGATCATAAGCTCAAACAAAAGATGCGACAATTTGGGCCTGGGAGCCCCTCACAACAATATCCAGGAAAGGGAAACCTCAACCCAAAGAACAAAGGATAGAGCAAAGATGGGCAATATCAGGAAAACCAGTCCAAGATGAAAGCAAAGAAGGACACTAGAAAGACAAAGAAAGATACTGGGAAGTGGTGCGAATTCCATAAGAACCCTTGGATTAACATTATTGACTTCCGCTCAAAGAAGTCGCTAGTGGCCGAGGTGAAAGCCTCTGAATCAGACGTGGATTTTGACTCTGATCCAGAACCAGAAAGGGGAAGATAGATCACTGATGCGGAACCCATTTCCACCATTTCTACCACCAAGCTCCATCCTGGTGACCTAGACTAGCCATAAGAAGGATAGCGCCTCTTCCATTCATAGATGTGGGTAAAAGGAACCCCGCTACACTTCAATATTGAAAGCAGTAGCCAGAAGAACCTCATCTCTGCAAAGGTTGTCAAGTGGAAGGCCCTGCCGACAACCCCAGACCCACAACCCTACACCATTGGATGGCTCCGCCAAGGAAGTGATCTTCGCATCAGCCAATAGTGTCGATTGTCATACGACATCAAGCCCTTCAAAGACAAGCTATTGTGTGATGTTTCTCCGCTCGAAGTTTGTGATGTTATTTTGGGCCAACCTTATTTATGGAAGCGTCATGTTGTATATGATTCTAGGCCTCATCATTTTATTATTACTTTGAACAGGAAATTGTACAAGATACCCGAGGCAGTCCCACCTAGTGCTATTTCCTTGATCTCTGCTAAGCAATTTAGGAAGGCCATCTCTCAGACAGGGAAGTTTGTCTTCTTCGTGATTCGCTCTCATAATAAGTGAAAGATCATAGCCACATCCAGGATCTCTGCAGCCAACCTCTCCACACAACAAAAGAAAGTAGATAAGGTCGTGGAAAAATACTCAGATATCTTCTCCTCACCTATCGGGGTACCTCTGCACTGCCAGGTCAAGCACCCCATCGATTTGACCCCCAGTGCACCGCTTCCCAATGGGCCAGTCTATCGTCGCTCTCTGTTAGAGAATGAGGAGATCAAGCGACAAATCCAATAATTTCTCCACAAGGGGCACATTCATCCTAGCTCTTCACCTTGCAGGATCCTAATCATGTTGGTACAAAAGAAAGATGGAACCTAGTGACTTTGCATTGATTACCGGGGTCTGAATAAAATCACAGTCAGAAACTAGTACCTGATTCCCCGAATCGATGACCTCCTTGATCAACTCACGGGGGAAAAATACTTGAGTAAGATTGATATGAAGTCTGGCATATTTCCAGGTCCCAATAGAACAAACAGATGTATGGAAGACCACCTTCAAGTCAAAGGAAGGCCTTTTTGAATGGTTGGTCATGCCCTTTGGTTTGAAAAATGCTCCAACCACTTTCATGAGGATGATGGAGGATATCCTACAACCATTCACCAATACTTTTGTAGTGGTGTATCTGGATGACATTCTCGTTTACAACAAGACTTGGGCTAAACACTTACAACATATTCAACAGGTTCTACACACCCTACGACAACACAAGCTATATGCCAACTTGGAAAAATTCTCCTTTGGCATGGACAGGGTCCATTACCTGGGCTACATCATTGATCAACATGGCGTACATGTGGATCTAGCCAAGATCCAAGTCATCCGTGACTGGCCAGCCCCAACCACACTCACTAAGCTTCAGAGCTTCTTGGGCCTTGCCAATATCTACCACAGGTTCGTGTTGGGATTCTCCCATATTGCATGGGCCCTCAGCCAAATAAAGAGGGGTGGTGGTAAGGAAAAATTTGCATGGGATCAATCCCAACAACAAGCGTTTGATGATTTGAAGTAGCACTTGTGCTCAACCCCAGTACTTTCACTTCCAAACCTTCAACAACCCTTTGAGATCAAGACAGATGCTTCAGACTATGTTGTGGGTTCCATTATCAGTCAGCACGGCCACCCCGTGGCCTATGATAGTGACAATTACATAATGACCGCAATCAAAAGTGGTCCACATACTTGCAACAATTCCACCTCAACATCAATTATAAAACATGAAGCACAAATCACGTCGTTGATTTCCTCAGGAGACCACCAGTCACCGCACTCACCATGATGCTAGAATATTGTGGCCATGATACCTCTGGATGGCCCCAACTCTATGAGATAGACCTGGACTTCACCACCACCTACCAAATGTTGGGTACAAACGCAGTTGTCAATAATTTTCATCTTCAGGATGGGTTGTTGTGTCATCTAGGCCATATTTGTGTTCCATCAAGTGAGTAAGTGAAGATGATCTGGCAATCCCACTACAGTCGGGTGGAAGGACACTTTGGCATTGAAAAGATAATGGAGATGCTACATAAACATTTATAATGGCCGAAACTTTGACAGAAGGTCATCAAGTACATCAGGTCCTACACTGCCTGTGCTATTTCCAAATCGACCACTAAGAAACAAAGCTTTTACACCCATCTTCCTACTCTTGACAGGCCACAAGAATCCATCTCAGTGTACTACATGTCGAGCCTCACGTCCACCAAGTGGGGAAATGACTGTGTTTTTGTGGTTGTTGATCACTTTTCTAAGATGGTGATTTTCGTTGCCTGTAAGAAGAGAATCAAAGTAGAGGCCACTACCAAGCTCTTCTTTGAATGAGTCTAGGTACATTTTGGAATCCCAAAAACCATTGTCTCATATTGGGAAAGTCAATTTCTCAACACATTCTGGTTGAGCCTCTGGTCACTGCTGGATACCAAGCTCACCAAATCCATGCCCTTCCACCCCAAGACAGATGGCCAAACTGAGGTCATAAATTGAATGATTATGCATATCCTTTGCATGTATAATTCAAAGAAACCTCACACATGGGATGAGAGTCTTCGCTATGTCCATCATATCTACAACCGAGCCCTGCATAGCTCAACCAACCACAGTCCCTTTCAGGTGGGGTTGGGATTCCAACCATTGGGTCAAATAGATGTTTCACTTACCCTTGCGGTCACCTTGACTGACTCATCTCTTGCTCCAACTGAAGCTAAAAAATCTACTCGGTTCATTGAGCGGATCCAGCACATCCGCCAACAGGTTCAGGATATCCTACAGAATTCCAATGAAAAGTACAAACAACGACATGATCAACATCGAGTGCCACATAAGTTTCAGGTGAGTGACAAAGTTTGGTTGCACTTGCAGAAAGAACACCTTACAGGACCCCATCGAAAGATTTTCCCACTCTATTATGGGTCATACACTATCACCTAGGCTGTGGGGGATAATTATTTTGAGCTCAACATTCCTCCTTTCCTTGGCCTGCACCCAGTGTTCAATGTGGATCTCCTTCGCCCTTATTTCCCACCATTATTGGACACCTCAGAAGTAGAAGAACAATTGACACCAACAGATCACAACCCTGAATGCATACAATAGGAATCCAATGATCATATTGTGGACACACAGATCAAGGGTACTCGACATAAAATTATCCATCTTTATCAAGTCATCGAAGCAGGGTGTCTCTTGCACCAAGGAAAGTGGCTCACCCGAGGCCAAATTCAACAAAAGTTTCCTCATCTGGTGGGGGACCTAAATGCAATGAAGATCATTACTTCCTAAGGAGGGAGTATTGATCCAGGTGGATATCAGTGGCCACCCACCTTTTCCAACTGGCTCAAAATAGTTTTCTGGCAAATTTGGCAATTTACTATTTTTAGCAATTTTAACTTCTGGGGCCATTTTGAGGGCCATTTTGGGGCATGATTGATCCCCCAAAATTAATATCCTTGACGATACCTTTCCAATGGGCTATCATGTGCCTAAAATGAAGATCGTATGCAAAAGTTATGACCCCAAGAAGTTGATGTACTAACTTACCCAAACGGGGCCCACATGAATTTTGGTGCTTCATCTCCTAGGGTTAGGCTTTTGGATGTCTATGGTTTTTGACATTCCTTTTTATTGTAAAA
>JZKD02S0228568.1:179710-193780 GCA_000966675.3 Picea glauca | reverse complement strand
TGTAAAGATTTTAAGTGAAAATTAAGTAAGTGATTAAATATTCAATTAATTGAATTAAATTTTAAAGTTTAATTAATTGAATTATGGTGAGAAGGGGGCTTTAGTTAGGTTGTTTTTTTTTAGGTTATAGAGTTTTAAAAGTTTGTTTTTAGGGTTAAATTTTAATTAACGCTTAGTGAAATAGTTACTAGAAAAAGTTTTGGGAAAGGTGGGTTTTAGGTTTAGAAATAAGAGTTTAGGAAGGAAAAGTTTTTTAGGGTTTTAAAAAGTTTTTAGGGTTATAAAAGATTTTTGTTTATATTAGAATAAGGTTATGAGTGACTTAAATATTTGAAAAAGTAGGTGCCTATAATTAAAGATTTTAAAAGGTAAAACAGGTTGGTTAGACTCCTAAGTCTAAGAAGTGAGGCAAAGGGAAACCTAAACAAGAAGGTAATCAGAACATTTTGGAACCTTGAGGGATAATCGCTTCCCTCCACCAAGTTGGGGCCTTGGCTTGGAACTTTGGATGAGTGATCCAGAATCGCTTCAATCTAAAGGGCTTGCGTCCTAGAGAGCCAAAGATGTCCAACGTGAGCTAGATAAGCCAGTGATCAGATCCAAAGGTGTCCAAAATGATAGCTTCCAATGAGAGGCCATCCATCAAGAGGGATTATGATATGAGGAAGTGATCTAGATGGCATGCCACCTATTGGGAGACAGAGCGTTGGTTCGACGAGGTAAAGAGGCCATTTTGGGTTTCTAGATCTATGGGACAAAGCTTATTGATTAATGATTGAAAGTGCTTTCTTTTTGCCTCGAGTCTGCATATCCCCCCTCTTTTGTCTTCTAGGTTGTAGACCATGTTGAAGTCGCCTCCTAGTATCCATATATGATCATCAGTGAGGGTAGCCATCCAATACATATTTTGAATGAAGGTTAGCTTGTCCCATTAAGTGGTTGGGCCATAAACGTTTGTAAGGAAGCCGACTTATTGGAGCCAATGAGCTGGTATTTTGTCGAGATTGTCCATTTGGTAGTTAAGAAATTATCCAACAACACAGAGCTAGGGTTACAGAGAATGGCCAAACCACCATTCGTGCATATGAAATAAATGGTCATCATTTTTCCCTGTTTCCAGCATCTGGAAAGGATTTGATTCATCTCTTCCCCTGTACATTTTGTTTCTTGAAGTAAAATAATGGCAGGTTGTTCTGCTATGATGTGATCTCGTAGAATCATTTTCTTGATATGACCGTTGAGACCACGTATATTCCAATATATAATCTTCATGATGAGTATGGGGAGGGGGGAGGGGGGAATCTATCAAAGATGAGGTGTATCTGACCTGAGTTTACCATGAAATGATCGATTTCTTGTATGAGTTGTTGGGCAGATTTTCTTCCTCTTTTCTTTTCATTCTTCTAAGGCTTTTGTTTCTCTTTCTATTGGATGCGATGGATTCCCAATCCAGAACTGGATCTGGCCACAGAACCCATTGAGGAGTTGAGGAATACCTTATGAACTTTGCACAGCTAATCCATATGGATGGTGTACAGTTCCTGTTTGTGATAAGCTTGTTCTAAATGCTCCAAGTCTATTCCAGTGAGATTGTGTTCATCTACGTCCATTTCAGTATATCCTTCTACGAGGTTAGATGCTTCACCATCCTTGTTTGGGGAAGGGGAAGAGGTATGAATTTGCTCCAATACGGGGGTGCTTGTTGGTTTATCTTTTATGTTGTTGTGGGTTGTAGTTTCTTGAGGATGAATCTGCAGTTCATCCATGTCTTTTGGAGTTTGTTGAAGGACATTAAAGGAGTTGTTGGAAGGTGGTTCCTTATTTGTAGTTTACACCATTTTCCTGGTGGTTTGGAATCGTCTTCCATCCACATGGGTGAAGTCATATCTTGATTCACTTGCTTAAGGGTTATCAACCTTGCTCGCAGTGTTCATAGGAAAATCTCTCAAAATATGTCCATGTTCATGGAATTTTCTACAATGAAAAGGTATGTGATCATAGTCAATAGTTTGAGATGAGTCCTCATCATGATATTCAAGGGCTATGGATCCTGGGAGGGGATTTGATATATTGAGATAGACACACATGCGAGCATAAGAGGTTTAGCTTCTCTGCTTGGTTGCCTCTGAGGATTTGACATAAACCCCAATGGTATTTCCTATGCCCTCTAGGATCTCTTATAACCAGAAATCATGTGGAAGGGAATATAGAGAGATCCATACCAGTGCATGCGCAAAGTCTTCCTTTTCCAGGCTGAACTTCTCCATCCATATATAGTTTTTATTTATAGATTTTTGTATGACTATGTGAAATTTGAGTTTTTCTATCAGTGGTATGTTATTTTTTATGCAAAAGATAATGTATATGTTCTTGTTAGTGCATGTGTTGAGTACCTAAGTGATGGAATTTCCTTAAAATTTATTTTACAATTGTAGAGAACGCATTGTTCTTGTGCACAATTTTTTCAAAGTTTATAATGTTTATTTTATATTTCTCTAAAATTATGAAAGTTATTATAGCCCTAAAATTACAAATCCATGCATTAGTGAAAGGTATGAGGGTCTTAACATAATGAAACAATTCTTTATTTTGTTTTAGATTGTAGATCTTGGTCTGTATTAGTGTAGCATATAACGTTTTTTTTCTAAAAATGGGTGTTAGCTCTCCGTAAATGTGTTCCGCTAATAAACAAACGACGAAGGTAACTTTTTCAACCAAATTTGAGACCTGAAACTAGCCTTTCGGATCTGGAGATGGCTCTCTCGGGAGGCACAATCTCCGTGCAGTATATGGCCATTAAAGCAGTGGATAGATTTAACACCTTTGATATAATGGGTTCTAGTTATATTGGTGCAAGAAAATAAGACTTGGGCTATGGAGTCGATTTGAGAAAACAACGGAAACAAATGACTTGGTGATTGAAATTTGAGAGGATAAAGGCTAGGCGAGAAACAATCTTCAGTGAAAAATAGTAATGTGTGGCGAGGGAAAAATACAGGAAGTAACTCGGAGCACTGTTGCGGGTGAATTCAGAGTTAACTTTAGAAGAAAAACATTTTGTCTAAATGGAACAAACAAGGGGCGCTATGCAGCGAATCCACACGTTCAAAAATTCATTCTGAATTAGACAAAAAAATATATGAATAAAGAAAACAAGAAGAATGTATGCAAAAATGGAAAACAATACATCCAACTGCTACAACTAGAATCTTTTCATCAAAGTTATAGGACTTTTGCATTAAGTTTCTGTCGAACCCAAATTACATACAATAGCTATTGTCTATACCAATTTTTCCAACCAACCCTGTTTACATGAAAATGATCCCCATATATAGAAAACTAATGTCCCCCTTGGCTACTAGGGTCGAATTATTCCCTCTTAGAATCATGGATCCGTTTTCTTTGAAAGAGAACAATAACTTCAATGGATTCACTAAAAATAGAAAACCCGACTTTGCCAAATCATAATCGTAACTGAAATTTTCTTTACAATAATTGATCATGATCAAAATTCACCCATATGGTTGGGATGAGTCGTCCTGTGAACTATTGGGCACTCTGTCACCCTTGCACAACAAATCTACTATGCAACAATAACCTACAACAAAAAACGCAGCGGATTTCGCAGCAAACCGGGAAAAGAAGCATTAAAGATGACATCATATCTCACTAATAAAAACCTATTTTCTGAAACTGAGAGAGGTTTTTGTATTTAAGCTCATTTTAAATAAAAATATCTCTTGTTTTATTAAAATTCATCTCCAGCTCACCAGAATACATGTCGCAAAAACATGTCTCGGATAGGAAATCATGAAAACGAAAACATAGGGCTCAAAGATCCCTTCGAATCTCCTAAAATATGAAACTTTTTTAAAATATGAGAGAGGTTTTTATTATTTGGTTTGTCCTCAACAAAAATAACTCAGGGATTTTCAAAATTACTCTCCAGTTGTTCATAAAGTGATCTTGAAGTTGACCACTAAAAAAGCCATTTGCGCAACACGACCTGTAGCCTGTGCGCAGGAAAAGTCACTGCGTGATGAAATCCACTGTGCGGAAACATCCTATGCGTGACATCCCACTATGCGACGAAATCCACTGCAGGAAAAAATCCACTTCATGACAGAATCCTTTTCACAACGAAATTCACTGCGTGACAAGATTCCACTGCGCGATGGAATCCTTTGCGCAGTGAAGTGCTCTGCGCACCACATAACAATTTTTTGTAGTGCGCAGTTGCAAATGGAAATGGAACAAATAAATGATAAGCTTCCTTTTGAAACTTACCCTTGTAGATGTTAGATGATGCCAGTCAAAAAAATAATACGGGTTCTAACATGCATGACTTTGAAAATTGTTGACAAACCTATAACCTTAGCTATGAAAATCATGGTGCTAACAACTGGCTCCAATGGGGATGATATCCTCCCTGTGAGGTATCAAAGAACAATATACCAAGTGCCTTTCCATTGTGTTTCTCCCAAACTCAACTTTCCAACTGTAACTTGTAACCTGCATCTGCTGGAAACCCAAAACTGTATATGCTCCAAACTGAAATTTGAAACTAAGATGAAAATGTAAACTGCAGATTGCTAAAAGAAATGCTCATAGTACCGAGCTTAATCACACTCCTACCTACCCTAAATGCTGAAAAAGATGTCAAACAAGTGAAATCAAAATTTCAATGAAACCATGCAAGCACTTTATCCACCTTTTGGTTTCTTTGCACATGTTTGCTCCAAAGCCTGTTTACTGATAAGTCATTCAAAAAAATATCTATAAATTCAAATCTCAAAAAATAAAAAACATTGGGACTGTTTACTACCTCCAACAAAACTGCAAATGGATCCTCCAGGACATACATAAAACAATAATCATGTTTTACCCCTTCCACTGCATCTTTGTTTTCATGTAATTCAACCAGCTGATCACCACAAAGAGGATGAAAATTATGTTGAGACTGCTGGAAGTAACAATCTTCTGACTCAAAAGACAGTGCTGGCTGAAATGAAACCCATGGTGGCAAGAAATCCATATCTAACACTGATGTTGATTAACCATCATATTTATTTCCAAGATGATAGTTGATCACAGGATGCAAATCTGAACTGAAATACCTTTCTATGTAATCAACAATATGGTTATTAACGGTATGAAAAGTTTGTTGGTCCTCTTCATTGATAACAATTTTCTCATGTAGAACAACATCACTGTGAATGCAATCAGACTTCAATGCTTCCTTTGTTTTCTCATGATTTGATTTCAATAATTCAAAGGAAGAAAAACATAATGGAAGATAACTTTCATTTGCAAGTCCATTGCTTTCTTCATATTCAACATCATGCCTGGAGGATTTCTGATTTGAAACATTATAAACATTTTGCTTTATCAATTTGAAAGAAGAAAAACACAATGGTCGGGTTCTTTCACCTGATTCAAAACCTTCTTCATTTTCTTCACTATTGTCATATGCACATTTTTCAATTTCTTTGGATTGTTGAACACACTCATTTTCATATTCATATTCGATCAATGGATGCAATTTTGAACTAATAAAACCTTCCATATAACAAGCAATAGGGTCATTAAACACATGAGAAGATTGTTGCAATTTCTTGTCAATTGTTTCCCATGAATCAATGTGATTTTGCATCAACACACATTCCTTTGCCTCAGTGATGATCATTAAATTTTCTTTCAACAATTTAAACGAAGAACAACATAAAGGTAAAAAATTTCCTTCAGCTGATTTGGTACTTTATTCATATTCTTCTTTGAAGTTGTGATATGTAGGTTGTTTTCTCTCATTACATCATTGAAAAGGAACATTTTCTGATAGAGAACGTGTAGCTGGTTGTTTTAGGAATTCAACATCATAACCATCATCATATTCATCATATATAGGCAAATCAACAACATTTGTAATGTCATCTAAGAAGAAAAATCTTGGGACATCAACTTGCTCTTCAACAAGCTTATTTGAAAATTCATTTTCTTGACTGTCTACAAATGAATACATAAAACAATTAGCCCCGTGCTTATCATGGGATGGATGAGAAGCTAAATTAGCACCTTCTTTTTCAATAAGTGGAACATAATCCTTTGCAAAATCATGAGCATTTAAATCTTCAAGAGGACATATGATATTATTAACCCTCTTCTCAAGATTCAAATCAATTGTTCTTTGTTCATATTCATTGTCATGTTCTTTAGCATCCAACTCCTTATTTCGAATATGTTTACATGATTGAATATTTTCTTCAACTTCCTAAGCATTGTTGAACATTTTTTGCAAAGACACAGACTTCCTCTCCATCAAAAGAAAAGATAAGTTTGATTGAAAGGTTGTTACACAATGGAGCATGGCAGCAACTTCAGGAGGTTGGACTTCTTTAGGCAATTTATAATAAAGACTAGCAAACCTCCTACTGAAATTTGAGATGGTTTCATATTTCATTTTTCTCATGGAATAAAACTCTGAAAGGAGTAGATCCCATGACTTTCTCTCACCCCAAAATCTACAGAAAGATTCCCTCAGTTCATCCCATGAGTTAATCGACTGAGGTTGCAAATGTATGAACCATGCTTTGGAATCTCCTTGTAAGGACTGAGAAAATGCCCTCATAGACACATCATCATGTTCAATCTCAAAAAGTTCTATAAAATTCTCAAAGACATGAATTTGTTTTTCAGTTTAATTTCCATCAAGCTCTCCATTGAACTGAGGAAGGTACTTATAATGTTTCAAAGGAAAGTCATGAAGGATGGAAGGAAATTTAAGAGGACTATATCTTTCTTGAATCTTGGAGGGTGTAGGATTAAGAACAGAAGATACAAGCTCAACTTTGGTTTCCTTGATCTCACAAGAATGATCATGAACATAATATGGCTCAGAGGAAGGAGCTTGGTGAATATCAGTTATACAAGAAGAAGGAGGTATACCTACAGTTTTCCATAGAGGATATACAAGGGTAGATCTTTGGGCTTCATTTGAATGCAGTAAGTGAAGAAATATTCTTTTGAAAAACTCATGAAAGGAAAAGAAGATATTAATAAAACAGAAAAGTACTTCTTGAACTAAACTTAAGCTCGAGTACCTTATTTTTTCATACTGCTCTTCCATATCTCTGTCAACAGGTCTCATTCTCTAGTGGAGTCTTTGAATCACATTTGAAGCTTGATTAGAGTCACCCTGAAAACTTTAGCTCTGAATTCTTCTGCTAGTGGAATCACCTTCAACTGATTTTCTAATGTGTGGAGTCGCCAAAGAAGAAATACAACCAATATGTACCTAAGTGTTTGCTGCTCTCATACCTCAGAACTCAACCATGTTTTTCTTTCCCGGGTAAAATTTTCAATATCGTCCCCGACAACGGTGCCAGAATGTTAGCTCTCCATAAATCTATTTGGATGATAATCAGACGACGAAGGTAAATTTTTCAACCAAATTTGAGACCCGAAACTAGCCTTTCAGATCTGGAGAGGACTCTCTTGGGAGGCATGATCTCTGTGCGATATATGGCCTTTAAAGTAGTGGTTATATTTGACACCTTTGATATAATGTGTTCTAGTTATATTGGCACAAGAAAATAAGACTTGGGCTATGGAGTCGATTCTAGAAAACAACGAAAACAAATGACTTAGTGACTGGACTTTGAGAGGATAAAGGGTAGGAAAGCAATAGTCTCCAGTGCAAAATAGTAATGTGTAGCGAGGGAAAAATATAGGAAGTAACTCAGATCACTGTTGTGGGTGAATTCAGAGTTAACTTTAAAATAAAAATGGTTTGTCTAAATGGCGCGAACAAGGGGCGCTACGTAGCGAATCCATAGGTTCAAAAATTTGTTCTGAATTAGAAAGAAAAATATATGAATAAAGATAACAAGAAGAATGTACACAAAAAGGGAAAACAATACATCCAACTGCTACAACTAGAATCTTTTCATCAAAGTTACAGAACTTTTGCATTAAGTTTCTATCGAACTCAAATTACATACAATAGCTATTGTTTATACCAATTTTGCCAACCAACCCTGTTTGCATGAAAATGATCCCCATATATAGAAAAATAATGTCCCTCTTGGCTTCTAGGGTCGAACTATTCCATCCTAGAATCATGGATCCATTTGCTTTGAAAGAGAACAATAACTTCAATGGATTCACTAAAAATAGAAAACTCGACTTTGTCAAATCATAATAGTAACCAAAATATTCTTTACAATAATTGATCATGATCAAAATTTGCCCATATGGTTGTGATGAGTCATCATGTGCACTTTTGGGCACTCTGTCACCCTTGCACAACAAGTCTGCTATGCAACAGTAACCTACAACAAAAAACGTAGCGGATTTCGCAGCAAACTAGGAAAATAGGTGTTAAAGATGACATCATATATCACTAATAAAAACCTATTTTCTGAAACTGAGAGAGGTTTTTTAAGTTAAGATCGTTATAAAGAAAAAATTCTCTTGGTTTCTTGAAATTCATCTCCAACTGGTCGGAATACATGTTGCAAAAACATGTCTCGGACAGGACATCATGAAAATTGAAAAATAAGGCTCAAAGATCCCTTTGAATATCCCAACATATGAAACGTTTTTAAAATATGAGAGAGTTTTTTATTATTTGGTTTGTCCTCAACAAAACCCTCTCAGGGATTTTCAAAATTCCTCTCTAGTTGGTCAAAAAGTGATCTTTAAGTTGACCACTAAACCAGTCATTTGCACAGCATGACATGTAGCATGTGTGTAGGAAAATCCACTACGTGATGACATCCTATGAAGGACATCATCCACTACGTGAAAAAATCCATTGCACGATGAAATCCACTGCGCGACAACATCCTATGCATGACAACCTACTACGCGACGAAATCCAGTACGCGACGAAAATCCACTACGTGACATAATCCTTTGTGCAACAAAA
Organism: Picea glauca; assembly: GCA_000966675.3. Taxonomy (NCBI): domain Eukaryota; kingdom Viridiplantae; phylum Streptophyta; class Pinopsida; order Pinales; family Pinaceae; genus Picea; species Picea glauca. The sequence goes on along the minus strand of JZKD02S0228568.1, from coordinate 184,854 downwards.
TCCACTGCGCGATAGAATTCCACTACGCGATAGAATCCTTTGCACTGTGAAGTGGTCTGTGCAGCGCGTAGCAATTATTTGCAACGCACAATTGCAAATGGAAATGGAACAAATAAATGATAAGCTTCCTTTTAAAACTGATCCTTGGAGATGTTAGATGATGCCAGTCAAAAAAACAGTATGGGTGCTAACATGCATGACTTTGCAAATTGTTGAAAAACCTATAACCTTAACTATGAAAATCATGGTGCTAACAATGGGTAAGGTGATAAAAAGTTATAGAAGTAATAAAAGACATACGCAATTTAAGATTCTGATATATGTCAAGAAAAAGGTTAAATTAAAAATAGTAATATGTGTGTGTGTGTGTGTGTGTGTGTGTCGGGGGGAAACACTAGCCGAAGAATCCCATTCCATTGCCCATTCTCAAGCGTCGTGTCTGTTATTTGTGAGAAGGATCCAGCGTTCAGTTTTGTGGGAAGGAGTTTTTTTTCAGATAAGGTGTCGACACTCTTTTATCTGGGTGTGGTTCTTCTGGTGTGAATTTGGTTGGTGAAGTGAGTGGTTCTCTCTAAGTTTGTTGGTGTCATCTAGGTCATTTTTAGTGTCTTCTCTCAGATATGGTGCTCTTGTGCTTGGATCTGGGTTTTATTTCCTATCTTCAATTTCTTTTTCTCTCTTCCCGCTTTGGGTCTGCCTTGGTGCTGGTGGATGTCTCCTTCATCATTTTTTCTAGTTCGTTCAAGGTTTGATGCATATTTAGAGTTTCTCCAGGTTTTTTTCCTTCCTCTCTTTCATTTATTTCCCCCTTTCGCATCTAATCGTGGTTTGGTCAAATCTTTGAGGTCCTTTTTTGGGCATGTGTTATTGTAGTGTTATCTCAATGCTTTGAGGTCCTTCTCTGGGCATGTAGTTTTGATGTTCTAGGATAGTGCTTTGAGGTCCTATCCTAGGGAAGGCATATGTTCAGCCTTTTCTTTTGGATGTGTGAAGGTGATTTTGTTGATTGTGGGTGTAGTGTTTCTTTGGTTTCTGGCCCACTTTGGATTGTATGCCTCTCTGACCTAGTCCGTCTTGCCTATGAATTTTCTATGGGGGTTGACTCTATTGTTTTTCTCGGTAGGGTTTGAGGCTTTTCAGTATTGTTTGCATGCTACAAATTTTGTTGTTGCGACTCTTGCAACCCCTATTATTTAACTACAGATTACTATATTTGTCTGCCTTATTTTTTATTGTATATTTCTTTGTGGATTTTTAGCCATATTTTGGGCCCCTTCAAGCATTTATTTATGACCACTTTACTCATGGTTGGGTCGTGCTTCAGGCAACTACAAAATATAATTTGGTTCTCTACAGATGAATAGAATTATTCTTTTTTCTTTGGAAATATATATATATATATATATATATAGCCTACACAAAAATAATGTATAAAATAAAGATATTGAAAGCCATTCAAAAACTGTAGTTTTTGATGCAATCATGGCCCAAATGTTCAGGTTTTTCATTCTAAACCTGAATATCAAGCAACCAATTCATCAGACATGTATTTTGGATGTGTTAATCCTTCCAAAAAAAATTGAATTAGAGGAATGTGCACATGTTCTAGGTATGTGTGCACGTTCTAGAGCATGTGTGAGTTCTAAAACACATGCAAGTTCCTAGAATGCACACATTTTATTATAAGTAATTTTTTCCCAATGCATATCTTTCATCTCCAAGTGGGGATATCAATGACATTAGGAGGATTTGAATATTACTAGGGTTATTTACATGGTAAGGGAAGGAAACTTGAGCCTTAGGCTATAAAGGATGCTTCTAGGTATCAAGGTCCAAGACCAACACCTTAAACCACTACACATGACCACCCAATGATATATTTGGCCTATGAATGGGGATATTAGTGACATTAGAAAAATTTCAACATTGTGGATTAGTCTTAGGGCCTTAGACATAGTTTTTGAAGGAACCTCAAGACTTAAGCCATAAACTTAATTTGTTAAGCATATAGGGTGAAGAATAATGACTCAAACTATTGTATAGTACATCCCGAGGGAATCCTTGTCTTTTAACTAGGGATATGAGCATATTTAGAATATTTTGAGAGATAGTTATGGGTTTTGAATCCCTTGACATGTTCATGAGAGGAAGCAGAGTGATTGGACCCTAAAGTAGTCTTTTTAGAATACATAGATATTAGAAACACCTCAAACCACCACACAAAACCTCTCAAGTTTATCCTTTCCTTTGAGTAGGGATATGGTTTCCATTAGGAGTTTCTTTATACTAGGTACATTAATCTTTGGGCTCTAAACATTATTGAAGGAGGAAACCTAGGACATACACCATAAGGGAAACTTCTAAGCATCAAGGTTCAAGAATGACACCTTGATCCACCACACATGAACTATTAAGCATATCCTTACCCTTTGAGTGGGGATATTGACAATATTATGAAGTTTTTAGAGTTATTTGTGGGTTCGGTGGGGTCTTGGATATAGTTATGGAGGGGAAACCTAGGTCTTAGTGTAGATTTTAACCTTGTACAATATTTTACTGACAGATTTTCAATAAAAGAAAAGAAAAGATACAATGGAAAATACGCACATTACACAAATATTTTTCCCCTGGAAACCCAAACCGGGAAAACCAACATATTCTATATTCATTCATAGTGATACATTGTTTACAATAAATATACATATAGGAGCCATCGGCATCCAAAACCCTAACCCAATGACCTATATTAGTCAACAACCCTAATTCCTTAACTGAAAATAGAAAACCATCGGCAAAAACCATGTGTCGAAAAATTGCCCAACAATGGACACAAAAATTGAGGCAACATGAAAAACAAGGAAAAAAATGTGACACATTTCCCGAGGCAAAAAAATCTGAGGGGGGGGGTTAGCTCAAACCCATGTGTGCAACGTATAAGACACTAAATCTAGTCGTGCAAAGAATATAACACATACCCAACATTCTCCCACTTGTTGTTTTCTTTGCATAGAGGGGGTTACAAGGTTACATAGTCAACAATCTGGGGAAATAATGCCCATGGATCCTCCACACCAAGATAATTTATCAATGATCACATATTTTGTTAATGAATTTGCAACATTTTTCAAAGTGTCCACCTTCATCAACAACACTTTCTTTTCTTCAACCATGTCTCTCACAAAGTGATATTGAATATCAATATGCTTTATCTTTGAATGATAAGTCGGGTTCTTTGCCAAAAAAATTGCACTCTGACTATCAAAATCTATCCTTACAGCATGTTATACCAACCCAATACCTAAACATAATCTTTGTAACCATATTGCTTCCTTACTTGCATGAGTGGTTTCCATGTATTCCGCTTATGTAGTTGAAAGTGTCACTACATCTTGTCTTTTGTTCATCCAACTGCAATCTGCATACAAAAATACATGTATGTCCAACACTTTGTCCAATCCTGGTCTTCCTTGGTAGCATAATCCATAGATAGCAGTGCCACAAAAATACATGAAAACCCTTTTTATTGTTGTCCAATTTTTTTTTTAATTTAGATTATTGTGAGAAAAATAATAAATTGAAATGACTAAATTGGATAAAAATTGAGAAAAATATAACATACCTGGACACTATGCCCCCCTCCTCCCTTTCTTTCTCCTCTCTAGCTCCACTATATTTGTCAAATGAGAAAAGCGTAAGCCTGATTTGTGCACAATGGACACAAATCGAGCTTGAGCCCTTTAAATATACAAGTCACGTGCTTTTACGACGCACATGCTCTTAAGACGAAGCACGTGCTCTTAAGACCACACACTCAGTTTTTCCACTAAACCTACATGAAAATCAACGTGGAGGTTCGTTCATATCCAAACCTATAGGTATAGGACTGATTTTTTTTAAAATGTGCATGAGTTCCTGTGAGTGCGCATTCTTAATCATGCCTTACCACTTTTTCAACCACAAACTTCTTGTACTCACCATTATCCTTTGTTTTTGGACCATTTTAGTGTGGAACAAGGCCTCTTGACTATATTCATCAAGGGCATTTAGATGTTGTAATCTTTCTTGTTGTGATTCCAAAAGATTTAATCCTAGTTGCAGGGTTGTTCTACATCCCCAAGTATAATAAATATATTATTTATATAACAGTTATCATATCGCTTAAATTTTTTATTAAAACTTAACAATATAAATAAAAAATCTTCATCTTCAGGCTTCTCTTAGTGAGTAAGTTTAGGGTTAACAAATTTGAAGTTATTCAGCTACAAGCAACCATTGTAGTCAATTTTTCCTTGCAAGTTTTGAACTGTAACTTTATAACGTTGTATGTATAACTGTAACATTTTATACGTCAAAACGGTGCATGGATTCACAAAATCAATACAGGTGTTTATGTAGTTATTCAACATTATGGCCAAAATTGATATAAAAACAACTTTGCATAGTTATACTCCAAAACCTATATTCATAACACAGGGTTGGATCTTCTTTCTTTCATGGACACGCAGAACGGAGCTGGATACAATTCAACTTAAGAGCTTTCAAGAATAGTTTTTGAGACTTTTGGTAATGATGATCAAGTTGAATCTTACAATAAGAAGAAGCATAATAAATATAGGGCTTCTTCTTATAAAAGAAACAATTATAAGAAGAAGCAATTATAGGAAGAAATGATCAAGTTAATTCTTCAAAGATATTTAATCCTAGTTGTAGGGTTGTTCTGCCTTCCCAAGTATAATAAATATATTATTTATATAACATTAATCATATTGCTTAAATTTTTTATTAAAACTTAACAATAAAAAGTCTTCATCTTCATGCTTCTCTTAGTGAGTAAATTTAGGGTTAACAAATTATAAGAAGAATCAATAAATTGAAACGAGGGTATGTCACCAATTTTCAAACCAAGAAAGGAACTTCATATATTTGTATGTCTTGAAGGAATACAAAAATATATGTTGTGATTGGCCTAACACCAGCGCCATATTAAACATGTTATTATTAACAATAAATAAGCATACAGGCGTTATGAATCACTAGAATTACGGGGATATTGTGCATTGCGAGCTGCCAATTTTCTCTGTTCATATTCTTCTCTAAACTCTTTATTTTCATTCCAGGTTTTCATGAATTTTTCAACCTGCAAG
>JZKD02S0228568.1:138871-158787 GCA_000966675.3 Picea glauca | reverse complement strand
ATGACAGGTAAATTTGGTGAAGACATTGATTGTAGAAACAAGTTGTTTCATATAAGGGTAATCATGTGACACACTAAGATAGACACATTAATCGATAGTGGATCTCAATCTAATCGAATCTCAGAAGAATTGGTTAAGCAATTGAGATTAAAAACACAAACTCATCATAAGCCTTACACACTTAAATGGATAAGCAATCATCATTAGATGCATATAACAAAGCAGTGCACAATCAAATTTGCAATTTCATCTAAGTATGTGGACGAAGTAACATGTGATGTAGTGTCATTAAGAGAATGTAAAATGGTCTTAGGTAGTCCATATTTATATGATCGTAAGGCAATCTTCTACAGGGCAAAGAATCAATATCAATTCACTAAAGTAGGTCATGATTATGTGGTTCATGATCATCGTGTTAAAGAAAATAAAACACTTCAAACAATGGAACAATTAAAGAAGGCAGTGCAAGCAAGCAACAAACCAATAATTGTTTCAAATGAAGTAATTGATCTTAAGAAAGAACAAGACATGGTTGTTGAATGGAAAATCAATCATAAGTTTCTTCAAGATAAGCTCATGTCGTGCAAATATCTCAAGTATATCAGCTCATTTACAGTCATCTTTTTGATGCTGTCATTAGCAATGTTTTCTACATGGATGATAGTGGCTTTAGTAAGATGTAATAGGGTTCAAATGGCTAACAATATATTGTCAGTTGTCATGATTGTGTTACAGTTGATCTTGATGAGACAGGTGCACAGGACAGAGATCAGAGACATCGCACAAATCGGGTGGCCTATCCCGAGCTTGTTGACTGGTCAGTAACCTTTTGGGGACCAAAAGGTATTTTTGTGGGGAGGTGTGATCCGAAATTGGATCTAGAAGCCTGACAGGGCTTAAAAATGCTCAAAAATGAAAGTGCTCGGAATGCGATGAAACCAGTGCCATTGTTTCCATCTCGTCTTCCTGATTTCGGCGGTATATTTACTTCATCAAACGAGCTTCATATGCAAAAGATATCACATTCTATCCGAAAAGTCAAACAGGTAAAAAAAGGGATGATTGTACAGTCCGTACAGTCCACGTGGCATGTTGGCTGTACAGCTGTATAGTCTATACAGGCTGACATGGCATCTCCTGAAGGTGACATGTGGCAGAATGTGACAAGATGATTTGGCATACAGATGGACCAATGCAGGGGTGACACGTGTCACCACTGTAAGGGTGACATGTGGCACAGATGATGTCAGCATCTGACATGGCAGGATGACAGGTGGAAGCACGGTCAATATGTGGCAATCACATGGGCTAATCAGCAATCGACATGTGGCATATTTTGGTTGGTTGTTGAGGTGCCACGTGGCCCAGTCGTGGGCTACCACGTTGCACCCCGTGAGTGGTTTGTAGGTTTTGTGTAAAATTGTTGTGGCTTGGCCGGGAGTTGAACCGGCGACCTCACCTCTAGATAGTGGACTGGAAGGACTGGGCTAGACGCCTGGCCCATGGGTGTTACTTATTATTCATACGACAAATTTTGTATTTAAATTTGTTTGAAGTTTCAAATGGCGGGGGGAAAGGGCCGGGGCTTAGCCCCATCCCTTGACATTACCATATAACCACTGCATATAACCATGAAAATGGTGCGGGAAGTTTGTGCATGGATAGGGATAGCCCCCGGTTCCCAGGCGGCCCCATACGACCCGGACCCTATCCCTACAACAGAGCGTGGGTAGTTGGTAACAACCCGAGGTTTTATACTATAACGCCACGACTGAGAGCCACGACCAGGAGATAGCGCCGAAAGAGGGCTAGCGTGTGGCCATGTGGAGGCCCCATATGACTAGGGCACGTGCCAAAAGAGGTCTACGCCCGATTTTTGTCCATTTTTTGGTTTTATACCAATGTTTTGGGATTTCTTTTGATTTTATGCCTGATATTAATGCATTTTCTCCATTTTTGGGAGATATTGGGCATTTTTGGAGCCCAAATTTTGGGAGGAAGTTGGATATGAGTAACCAACTTCAAAGCTATATAAACCAGGCCTGTTTGAGGCCATGGAGGATAGTCAAGACAGTCAGAGTAGATTTATTCTGAGGAGAAGCCAAGCCAAATCCATTTTGTTGCAGGGAAGATATTGAGGAGAAGACACTATCGGGCCATTTCTGGGACCTCCGGACGTCCGTTTTGCATGCCATTTTCTTTGCAGGGTTCTAGAGATCTGGATGAACATGACCAGATTAGTCTTGTAGCAATTTGTCATTGTAGCGATGTATTTTTGATATTTTGAGTAGAAATAAAGAAGCTTCCCCCACAGAGACAGGCCCGAAGACATAGGCAAAGTTGTGCCGAAATCCATTATCAATCTGCGTGTTATGGTTTTCTGTCTATTATTTCATTTCAGATCTGCAAATGTGTATATTGTTGTCATAATTCCTCTTCTCTCCTCATTCTTTCACTAAGTTTCTCAAATGGTTAATTAATGCATGCAAAATTAAAACTCAACCATAGTCATTAAAAGATCCTATGGATCACTTATGCATTAGGACTAAAAAGTAGTTTATGGGGCTCAAGAACCATCAATGAGTCCTCAAAACACCACATATGACCTCTTTGTAGGATATTTTTCCTTTGAGCTACAATATTGACACCATTAGAAGGTTTTAGGCACCATGTATGGGTCATGGAGGATTAGACATGGTTGAGGAAGGAAAATCAAGCCTTAGGACCTAAAGTAAGCTTCCTAGCATCCAACTCCATGACTAATCCCTTGAACCACCACACCTAACATCTTGAGAGTATCATATCCCTCTTAGTTGGGATATGGGCACCATTAGAATGTTTTGATATCTACATAAGAGTNAAACTTATGCATTAGGCCTAAAACGTAGCTTATGGGGCTCAAGAACCATCAATGAGTCCTCAAAACACCACATATGACCTCTTTGTAGGATATTTTTCCTTTGAGTTGCAATATTGACACCATAGAAGGTTTTAGGCACCAAGTATGGGTCATGGAGGATTAGACATGGTTGAGGAAGGAAAATCAAGCCTTAGGACCTAAAGTAAGCTTCCTAGCATCCAACTCCCTGACTAATCCCTTGAACCACCACACCTAACATCTTGAGAGTATCATATCCCTCTTAGTTGGGATATGGGCACCATTAGAATGTTTTGATATCTACATAAGAGTCTCATTTCCTTGACCATGGTTGGGGGAGGAAACTCATGCCTTAGGCCCTAAAGTAGCTTCTAAGGCCAAATGGAAATGAATGAAGACCTAAACCACCACATAGGACCTGGCGACTCTGCATTGATTACCGAGATCTAAATAAAATCACAGTCAGAAACCGGTACCCGATTCCCTGAATCAACGACCTCCTTGATCAACTCACGGGGGCCAAATACTTTAGTAAGATTGATCTGAAGTCTGGCTACTACTAGGTCCCAATAGAATAGACATATGTATGGAAGATCGCCTTCAAGTCAAAGGAAGGCATTTTTGAATGGTTGGTCATGCCCTTTGGTTTGACAAATTCTCTAGCCACTTTCATGAGGATGATCGATGATATCCCGCGACCATTCACCAACAATTTTGTAGTGGTCTATCTAGATGAAATTCTCATTTACAAAAAGACTTGGGTCGAACACTTACATCATATTCAGTAGGTTTTGCACACCCTGCGGTAGCACAAGCTATACGCCAACTTGGAAAAATACTCCTTTAGCATAGAAAGTGTCCATTACCTAGGATACATCATTGATCAACATGGTGTACATGTGGATCCATACATTATCCAAGTCATCCATGATTGGCCAGCCCCAACCACACTCACTAAGCTTCAAAGCTTCTTGGGCCTTGCCAATTTCTACTGCAGGTTCGTGTTGGGATTCTCCCATATTGCATGGGCCCTCAACCAAATAAACAGGGGTGGTGGTAAGGAAAAATTTGCRTGGGGCCGKTCCCAACAAAAAGCGTTCGATGATTTGAAGCAGTGCTTGTGCTCAGCCCCAGTACTTTCACTGCCAGACCTGCAACAACTCTTTGAGATCAAGACAGATGCTTCAAAATATGTTATGGGTGTCGTTCTCACTCAGCACGACCACCCTGTGGCCTATCATAGTGAGTCACTATCATATGTTGTTTGTAAGTAACCTACTTACGRCAAATAAATGTACTCCATTGTGCAAGCTTGTCGCCAGTGGAGACATTACATTCTTGGGAAGGAGACAATCATCCACACTGATCATAAGCCACTGCAGTTCATGTAGACACAAGTAAAATTGGAGAATGACCTCCATCAAAAGTGGTCCACATACTTGCGGCAATTCCACCTCAACATCAAATATAAAACATGAAGTGCCAATTGCATCGCGTATTGCTTCAGTAGATTTCCAACCACGACACTCACCACATTGCTAGACTCTTGCGGCCATGAGACCTCTGGATGGCCCCAACTCTATGAGACAAACCCGAAATTCGCCACCACCTACCAAATGTTGGGTAAAAACGCAATTGTCAATAATTTCCATCTTCAAGATGGGTTGTTGTGTCGTCTGGGCCATATATGTGTTCCATCATGTGAGTGAGGGAAGTTGATCTGGGAATCCCACTATAGTTGGGTGGCAAGACACTTTGGCATCGAAAAGACAGTGGTGATGCTACATAAACATATCTACTGGCCAAAACTTTGACAGGAGGTCAACAAGTACAACAGGTCCTGCAATGTCTGCGCTATTTTCAAACCGACCACTAAGAAACAAGGCATGTACACCCCACTTCCTACTCCTTTCAGGCCATGGGAATCCATCTCAATCGACTACATGTCAGGCCTCCCATCCACCAAGTGGGGAAATGACTGTGTTTTTGTGGTTGTTGATCTCTTTTCTAAGATGGTGATTCTGGTTGCCTACAAGAAAAGCATCACAACAAAGGCCACTAGTAAGCTCTTCTTTGAATCAGTTTGGGTACATTTTGGAATCCCAAAAACCATTGTATCAGATTGGGACAGTTGATTTCTCATCACATTCTAGTTGAGCCTCTGGTCACTATTGGACACCAAGCTCACCAAATCCACGACCTTCCACCACCAGACAGATGGCCAATCTTATGTCGTAAATTGAATGATTTTGCATATCCTTCACATGTATAATTCAAAGAACCTTCACACATGGGATGATACCCTTCCCTATGTAAATCACAGCTACAACCGATCCCTGTATAGCTCAATCAGACACATCCCCTTTCAGGTGGGGTTGGGATTCCAACCATTGGGTCCCATAGATGTTGCACTTCCCCTTGAGGTCACCTCGACTGACTCATCTCTTGCTCCAACTGAAGCTGACAAAGCCACCCGGTACATTGAGAATATCCAGCACATCCGCCAACAATTCCAAGATATCCTACAAAATTCCAATGACAAGTACAAACAACGCCATGATCAACATCGGGCGCCACACAAGTTTTAGGTGGGGACAAAGTTTGGTTGCACTTGCAGAAAGAACGCCTTACATGACCCCAACAAAAGATTCACCCACTCCATTATGGGTCGTACACTATCACCAAGGCCATGGGGGATAATTCTTTTGAGCTCAACATTCCTCCTTTCCTTAGCCTACACCCAGTGTTCAATGTGGATCTCCTTCGCCCTTATTTCCCACCATTATTGGACACCTGAGAAGTAGAAAAACAGCTGACACCAACAGAGCTCAACCTGGACTACATACAACATGCATCCAATGATCATATTGTGGAAACACAGATCAAGGGCACTCAATAGCAAAGGATCCAACTTTATCGAGTCGTGAAACCAGGGCAACTCCTGCACCAACGCAAGTGGCTCACCCGTGGCCAAATTCAACATAAATTTCCACATATGATGGGGGACCTCAATGCAATGGAGACAATTTCTTCCTAAGGAAGGAGGATTGATCCAGGTGGATATCGGTGGCCACCCACATTTTCTAAAAGGCTCAAAACATTTTTCTTGCAATTTTGACAATTTACTATTTTTAGCAGTTGTAACTTCTGGGGCCATTTTGAGGGCCTAAATGAAGTTTTTTCGGGATCAAGATTCTCATTTATAGCCAAATGAATGATTGAGCACCCAAAATGAATCTACGCGATGATACATTTCCAACGGGGTATCACGCACCTAAAATGAAGATCGTATGCAAAAGTTACAACCCCAGAAAGTTGATGTACTAACTTACCCAAACAGGGCCCACATGACTTTTGGCGCTTTGTCTCCTAGGGTGAGTTTTTTGGATGTCTACAGTTTTTGACATTCTTGTTTGTTGTAAAAACACCTTAAGAGCCTCATTGTGATCATCTACTTTTGAATGAGTGCAGTCGTCACATCTCTTCTTAGAGATAAGCCGCCACCATTCCAACAAGCTTGTTTCTGCTACATTTTACAGTTTCAGCTTATTTCGTTATAGAATAGAAAACCAATTTTATTGTATCTCTGTTAATTTGTGTTAAGAACTTGTTAATAATCTGTAGTCATTTTTTTCTTCTCATAAAATCTGGATCAATGGTATTAGAGCGGTCTACTCCTTGTCATCTTAATGCATGTCCCCAACGAGGTCGGAGTACAAAGAGTTGGGTCTCGAGCTTGTTTCTCTTAAGAACAAAAGCTCTCGCACGCCCAAGTGACATATCATGGAAGAAGAAAATAAATATGACGGGACAAGAGATCCTTTCAAACTATTGATTGAGGAATCCCTCATGCAATAGAGGAACAAGATGATGGATAGTTTCACACAAATCCTTCGGTGGCTACCAACAAGCGACACATCTTCTTTGAGTGGAGGCGCCACCCCGTTCAAGGTACAAATAAAATTCAATATTACTATATTTGAAGATCAGATAGACACAGATGTTGTAGACAAGTGGTTGAATCTACTAGAAGGGTATTTTTCTGTCCATAACTTATTGAATAGAGAAAAGATTACTTTTGTGCTCCTCAAAGTCGTTCCCCATGTCAAAGATTGGTGGGAAAAAAAATTTGAGAAAAAGGAAACAGAGGAACCCTCATTATTTATAGTCACGGACACCTGGGAATCCTTTAGGGATGATATTAAGGAACAATACTACCCTTTCAGAAGTTATGACGACCTGTATACCAAATGGACCACACTGCGGAAAGAAAGAGACCAAGCAATGTCAAATTTCACAAATATATTCCATACCTTGCACACCAAGCTGGGTATCAAAGATTCAGAACGACATCTAGTGCTCGAGTATCGTGGCACTCTTCATGGATACATCTAGACTGAAATGGAATTTATGTACATCTCATCCTTGGGCGCGGCCTATCGATATGCCGTCAAAATCGAGTAGAATCTCAAACAAAAGATGTGGAAATTTGGGCCTAGAACCCCTCACAACAAAAGCTAGGAAAGGGCAGCCTCAACCCATAGGAAAAAGGATAGAGAAAATATGGGAAGTATCAGGACAACCAGTCCAAGCCGCAAGCAAAGAAGGACACCGAAAATACAAAGAAAGATAACGAGAAATGGTGCGACTTCCATAAGATCCCTTGGCATAACACTGTTGACTGTCGCTCAAAGCAGTCATTGGTGGCCGAAGTGAAAGCCTCTGAATCAGATGCAGATTCTGAATCTGATTTAGAACCAGAAAAGGGAAGAAGGATCATTGATGAAGAATACAATGCCACCATTTCTACCACCAAGATCCATCCTGGTGAACCAGACAAGCCAGAAGAAGGAGAGAACCTCTTCCATTCATAGATGTGGGTAAAAGGCACCCCATTGCACTTCATTGTTGATAGAGGTAGCCAGAAGAACCTCATCTCAGCAGAGGTCGTCAAGCGGTTGGCCCTGCCGACAACACCACACCCACAACCTTACACCATTGGATGGCTCCACCAAGGAAGTGATCTTCGCGTAAACCTACAATGTCGACTATCATATGGCATAAAGCCCTTCAAAGACAAGGTTTTGTGTGATGTTTCTCCTCTCGAAGTTTGTGATGTTCTTTTGGGCCAACCTTATTTATGGAAATGTCATGATTTATATGATTCTAGGCCTCGAAGTGTTATTATTACTTTGAACAAGAAACTATATAGGATACCCGAGGAAATCCCACCTAGTGCTATTTCCTTGATCTCTCCTAAGAAATGCAGGAAGGTCATCTCTCAGATGGGGAAGTTTGTCTTCTTCGTGATTCGCTCTCAGAATAAGTGAAAGATCACAGCCACATGTAGGATCTCTGCAACCGACCTCTCCACACAACATAAACAAGTAGATAAGGTTGTGGAATAATACCCAGATATCTTATCCTCACCTACTGGTTACCTCTTCACTACCAATTCAAGCACCCCATCGATCTAACCCCCGGTGCACTGCTACCCAATGCGCCAGTCTATCGAAGCTCTCTGTTAGAGAATGAGGAGATCAAGCGACAAATCCAGGAATTGCTCCACAAGGGGCACATCTGACCTATCTCATCACCTTGGAGGAGCCCAATCGTGCTGGTATAGAAGAAATATGGAACCTTACGACTCTGCATTGATTACTGGGATCTGGATAAAATTATAGTCAGAAACAGGTACCCGATTCCCCGAATCGACGACCTCCTTGATCAACTCACAGGGGAAAAATACTTCAATAATATTGATATGTCTCGCTACAAACTGGTCTTGATAGAACAAACAGATGTATGGAAGACCACCTTCAAGTCAAAGGAAGGCCTTTTTGAATGGTTGGTCATGCCCTTTGGTTTGACAAATTCTCCAGCCACTTTCATGAGGATGATGGATGATATCCTGTGACCATTCAATAATAATTTTGTAGTGGTGTATCTAGATGACATTCTCATTTACAACAAGACTTGGGTCGAACAGTTACAACATATTCAATAGGTTCTGCACACCCTGCGGCAGAACAAGCTATACGCCAACTTGGAAAAATGTTCCTTTGGCATGGACAGGGTCCATTACCTGGGCTACATCATTGATCAACATGGAGTACATGTGGATCCATCCAAGATCCAAGTCATTTGTGACTGGATAGCCCCAACCACACTCATTGAATTTCAGAGCTTCTTGGGCCTTGAAAATTTATACCAAAGGTTCGTGTTGGGATTCTCCCATATTGCATGGGCCCTCAGACAAATAAACAGGGGTGGTGGTAGGGAGAAATTTGCGTGGGGATAGTCACAACAACAAGTGTTCGATGACTTGAAGTGGTGCTTGTGCTCAACCCTAATACTCTCACTACCAAACCTGCAATAGCCTTTGAGATAGAGACAAATACTTCAGACTATATTGTGGGTGATGTTCTCACTCAGCACGGCCACCCAGTGGCCTATTATAGTGAGACACTATCTGATGTTATCTGTAAGTACCCTACTTACGACAAATACATGTACTCCATTGTGCAAGCCTATTTCCAGTGGAGACATTGCATTCTTGGGAAGGAGAAAATCATACACACTGATCATAAGCCATTGTAGTTCATGCATAAGAAAGGAAAATTGCAGAAAGACAACCATAAAAAGTGGTCCACATACTTGCAGCAATTCCACCTCAACATCAAGTATAAAATAGGAAGCACCAATCACGTCATTGATTGCCTCATCAGACCGCCAGTCACGACACTCACCACGGTGATATAATCTTATGACCATGATACCTATGGATGGCCCCAACTCTATGAGACAGACCCGGACTTACTAGCTCAAAACAATTTTCTAGAAATTTACTATTTTTACCAGTTTTAACTTTCGGGGCCATTTTGAGGGCCTAAATGAAGGCTTTTCGGGATAGATATTCTGAATGATATTCGAAGGAATCATTGACCTTGTCGAAAGTTATGACGACCTGTATACCAAATGGACCACACTGCGGCAAGAAAGAGACCAAGCAGTGTCAGATTTCACAAATATCTTCCATACCTTGTGCACCAAGTTTGGTATCAAATATTTGGAGTGACATCTAGTGCTCAAGTATCGCGGTGCTCTACATAGATACATCTATACTAAAATGAATTTTTTGGACATCTCACCCTTGGGCGTGGCCTACCGATATGTCGTCAAAGTCGAGCATAAACTCAAACAAAAGATGCGACAATTTGGGCCTGGGAGCCCCTCACAACAATAGCCAGGAAAGGGCGGCCTCAACCCACAGAACAAAGGACAGAGCAAAGATGGGCAGTATCAGGAAAACCAATCCAAGCTGCAAGAAAAGAAGGACACTGGAAAAACAAAGAAAGATACTGGGAAGTGGTGTGAATTCCGTAAGAACCCTTGGCATAACATTGTTGACTTTCGCTCAAAGCAGTCGCTAGTGGCCGAAGTGAAAGCCTATGAATCAGACGTGGATTTTGACTCTGAGACAAAACCAAAAAGGGGAAGATAGATCACTGATGTGGAACCCAGTGCCACCATTTCTACCACCAAGCTCCAGCTTGGTGACCCAGACTAGCCAGAAGAAGGATAGCGCCTCTTCCATTCATAAATGTGGGTAAAAGGCACCTCGATACACTTCAATATTGACATCAGTAGCCAGAAGAACCTCATCTCAGCAAAGGTTGTCAAGCGGCAGGCCCTGCCAACAACCCCACACCCACAACCCTACACCATTGGATGGCTCTGCCAAGGAAGCGATCTTCGTGTTAGCCAATAGTGTCGACTGTCATATGACATCAAGCCCTTCAAAGACAAGCTATTGTGTGATGTTTCTCCTCTCGAAGTTTGTGATGTTATTTTGGGCCAACCTTATTTATGGAAGCATCATGTTGTATATGATTATAGGCCTCATCATTTTATTATTACTTTGAACAGGAAATTGTACAAGATACCCAAGGCAGTCCCACCTAGTGCTATTTCCTTGATCTCTGCTAAGAAATTCAGGAAGGCCATCTCTCAGAGAGGGAAGTTTGTCTTCTTCATGGTTCACTCTCATAATAAGTGAAATATCATAGCCACATCCAGGATCTCTGCAGCCGACCTCTCCACACAACAAAAGAAAGTAGATAAGGTCGTGGAAGAATACTCAGATATATTCTCCTCACCTATCAGGGTACCTCTGCACTGCCAGGTCAAGCATCCCATCGATATGACCCCCGGTGCACCGCTGCCCAATGGGCCAGTCTATTGTCGCTCTCTGTTAGAGAATGAGGAGATCAAGCGACAAATCCAATAATTTCTCCACAAGGGGCACATTCATCCTAGCTCATCACCTTGCGGGATCCCAATTGTGTTGGTATAGAAGAAAGATGGAACCTAGCGACTCTGCATTGATTACCGGGGTCTGAATAAAATCACAGTCAGAAACCGGTACCTTATTCCCCGAATCGATGACCTCCTTGATCAACTCACGGGGGAAAAATACTTGAGTAAGATTGATATGAAGTCTGCCTACCACCAGGTCCCAATAGAACAAACATATGTATGGAAGACCGCCTTCAAGTCAAAGGAAAGCCTTTTTGAATGGTTGGTCATGCCCTTTGGTTTGAAAAATTCTCTAGCCACTTTCATGAGGATGATGGAGGATATCCTACAACCATTCACCAATAATTTTGTAGTGGTGTGTCTGGATGACATTCTCATTTACAACAAGACTTGGGCTAAACACTTACAACATATTCAACAGGTTCTGCACACCCTACCACAACACAAGCTATACGCCAACTTGGAAAAATGCTCCTTCGGCATGGACAGGGTCCATTACCTGGGCTACATCATTGATCAACATGGCATACATGTGGATCTAGCCAAGATCCAAGTCATCCGTGATTGGCCAGCCCCAACCACACTCACCGAGCTTCAGAGCTTCTTGGGCCTTGCCAATATCTACCGCAGGTTCATGTTGGGATTCTCCCATATTGCATGGGCCCTTAGCCAAATAAAGAGGGGTGGTGGTAAGGAAAAATTTGCATGGGATCAGTCCCAACAATAAGCGTTCGATGATTTGAAGTAGCACTTGTGCTCAGCCCCAGTACTTTCACTTCCAAAACTTCAACAACCCTTTGATATCAACACAGATGCTTCAGACTATGTTGCGGGTTCCATTATCAGTCAGCACGGCCACCCCGTGGCCTATCATAGTCAAAATTACATAATGACCGCAATCAAAAGTGGTCCACATACTTGCAACAATTCCACCTCAACATAAAGTATAAAACATGTGGGTTCCTCATTGCTTCCTAAGGAGGGAGTATTGATCCAGGTGGATATCGGTGGCCACCCACCTTTTCCAACTGGCTCAAAATAGTTTTCTAGGAAATTTGGCAATTTACTATTTTTAGTAGTTTTAACTTCTGGGGCCATTTTGAGGGACATTTTGGGGCATGATTGATCCCCCAAAATAATATCCTTGATGATACCTTTCCAACGGGCTATCATGCGCCTAAAACGAAGATAGTATGCAAAAGTTATGACCCCATGAAGTTGATGTACTAACTTACCCAAACAGGGCCCACATGAATTTTGGTGCTTCATCTCCTAGGGTTAGGCTTTTGGATGTCTATGGTTTTTGACATTCCTTTTTATTTTAAAAAGGCCTTCAGACTCTCATTGTAATCATCTTCTTGCAAATGAGCGCAATTGTCACATCTCTTCTCAGAGATAAGCCACCACCATTCCAACAAATCATCTTCTTGCAAATGAGCACAACTGTCACATCTCTTCTTAGAGATAAGACACCATCATTCCCACAATATTGTTTCTGTTGCATTTTATAGTTTTGGCTTATTTTGTTATTGAATACAAAATCAGTTTTACTGTATCTCTGTTAATTTGTGTTAAGAACCTGTTAATAATATGTAGTCATTTCTTTCTTCTCATAAAATCTATATCATTACCACTCCATTCTTTCACTTGGTAGAGTACGTGCAACTGTCCCTTCTCTCTATGACAATGCTTTGCGCTGGGCTTGGTAGCGCGCTCTCTTTCATTTATGGTGGTGGTATTACACCCATAATCAAGGAATACTATTGATTAAGGTTTTAATCCCTTAAGAGTGAGGGATTACAACCTTGGTCAAGAACCTAAAACCACAATCTATGGTTTAGTTCAAAAACAACCTCAATCAAGGTATTTTAAACCCCTCGATTGAGGTCCAACAAGGGTTTAAAAGTCAATAAACCTTCCATATTTTTACACATTTTCATGGAGTTACAACTTCTAGGATGTAAAAAGCCTTCATCTCTTCCATCAAAGGTGGAGGAATTATCAAAGTAAAACATGGAAGATGACACATATGCACGTGCCTGCTCTCATGGTGTCTGACATTCATGCTTGTGCACGTTGCCCTCAACATCCACCTAGATAGCTAGAGAAAAAACATCTCTGAAGTTGTTGGGGCACTGGTGGCCAGTTCTAGAGACTGTAGGGAGCGGAGAAGGCTCAGAAGCAGAAATTAAATTTGTTCCACTCGCTTTTCCAAGTGTTCCAGCCGAAAGTGTAGGTCATCCATGTCCTTTATGACCGCAAAGCCAAGTCCTATAGTATTGACACTGAATCGCAGAATATTGAACATGGAGCACAATTCGAGCAAAGATGTGTCTAGCTTGGAGGCCCTTCCAATTGAGAAGGGAACTCTTCCAGATAAGGAAAATGGATAGAGGGTGTCAAGGGGACAGAGGGTGGTGATGAGGGGACAAAGGGTGGTGGCGAGGGGGTGGAGGATGGTGGACTCACTGGGCGAACCAAGGTTGGTTGTGAATATGAGGCCATATCCTAGATTGGGCCAGGAGCGTAGCCCATAGAATTATCATGGAGGTCAAACCACTCCACATGATAAGCCCACGATGAAGACAAAGGTTGAATACCACTATGACCTAGGGAGGACTGAGCGGAGGAAGGGGGCGAGGAGCTAGGAGACATAGCAAGGATAGGCGGGTGTCGGCGACAAAGTTTGGGCGACAAAGTTTGGTTGCAATTGCAGAAAGAACACCTTATAGGACCCCATCGAAAGCTTTTCCCACTACATTATGGGTCATACAATATCACCTAGGCTGTGGGGGATAATTCTTTTCAGCTCAACATTTCTCCTTTCCTTGGCCTGCACCCAGTGTTCAACGTGGATCTCCTTCGCCCTTATTTCCCACCATTATTGGACACCTCAGAAGTAGCAGAATAGTTGACACCAATAGATCTCAACCCCGACTGCATACAATAGGAATCCAATGATCATATTGTGGACACACAGATCAAGGGAACTCGACAACAAAGGATCCAGCTTTATCGAGTCGTCGAAGCAGGGTTTCTCYTGCACCAAGGCAAGTGGCTCACCCAAGGCTAAATTCAGCAGAAATTTCCTCATCTGATGGGGGACCTCAACGCAATGGAKATCATTGCTTCCTAAGGAGGGAGTATTGATCTAGGTGGATATTGGTGGCCACTCACCTTTTCCAACTRGCTCAAAATATTTTTCTGGCAAATTTGGAAATTTACTATTTTTAGCATTTTTAACTTCTGGGACCATTTTGAGGGCCTAAATGAAGGTTTTTCAGGATCAAGMTTCTCAATGATAGTCAAAGGCATTATTGATCCCCCAAAATTAATATCCTCAACGATACCTTTCCAGTGGGCTATCATGCGCCTAAAACAGAGATTGTATGCAAAAGTTACGACGTCAGGAAGTTGATGTACTAACTTACCCAAACGGGGCCCACATGAATTTTGGCACTTCATCTCCTAGGGTTAGGTTTTGGATGTCTATGGTTTTTGACATTCCTTTTTATTGTAAAAAGGCCTTTAGACTCTCATTGTAATCATCTTCTTGCAAATGAGCGCAGCTGTCACATCTCTTCTCAGAGATAAGCCACCACCATTCCAGCAAATCATCTTCTTGCAAATGAGCGTAGCTGTCACATCTCTTCTTAGAGATAAGACACCACCTTTCCAGAAAGCTTGTTTCCGCTGCATTTTACAGTTTCAACTTATTTTGTTATTGAATAGAAAACCAGTTTTACTGTATCTTTGTTAATTTGTGTTAAGCACCTATTAATAATTTGTACTCATTTCTTTCTACTCATAAAATCTAGATCATTACCACTCCATTCTTTCACTTGGTAGAGTACGTCCAACCGTCCCTTCTCTCTACGACAACGCTTTGCGCTGGGCTTGGTAGCGCACTCTCTTTCATTTGTGGCGGTCGTATTACACCCCTAATCAAGGAATACTATTGATTAAGGTTTTAAGACCTTAAGAGTGAGGGATTACAACCTTGGTCAAGAACCTAAAACCACAATCTATGGTTTAGTTCAAAAACAACCTCAATCAAGATATTTTAATCCCCTCGATCGAGATCCAACAAGGGTTTAAAAGTCAAGAAACCTTCCATATTTTTACACATTTTCATGGAGTTACAACTTCTAGGATGTAAAAATCCTTCATCTCTTCCATCGAAGGTGGAGGACTTAGCACCTATAGATTCATCATTGAATCTTCTATCCAATGGCATATAATTTTCTTGTTTTTAATTTCATAACATACTTTTTATTTATTTATTTTCTTAAACTTATACAATTTTTTTCTCCTAATTAGTGAAGGCTCATAGAGAAAAATAAGTCTTTTAAAAATTGCATAACCAACAAATTAGAAAAAAATATAAATGGTATTCCGATGGATGTTTAGTCTTCAAAAGGGAATTTCCATCTTTTGGTTTTATGTAATATGAGAAAAAATTGTCAGGAACACAAAGGTGTATAGAATTTGTTTGATTGCTTGTATCATGGAATGTTATCCTCCCCAACTAGGCTCTATTCTGACAAGTGACATAACAAAGCTTTGAACTTCTACAAAATCTGTTTTACTCTAGGTACCATCTTTAGAATGGGAGGAAGTACTTGGTGGGTACCCCCACGGAATGTATATGTGATCTTCCTCATATTATTGTTTTTCGAAATTATACATTGAATACTGAATTAGTTGGAAACAAAAGTTACTTGTTAAATTTTTGGGGAATTTGCAAGGAAAACCTATAATTAAATTTGAATTTGACACCATAAATGACATTAATATTTTTTGAAAAAAATATCATTAAAAATGAATAGAATTTTCTGCAATTTGTATTTTTTAATATATATCAAAATTCACAAAACCTATATCATTTTGGAGCTTCAATTTAACAAATATGTAAAATATCAAATTTTGATCTCCACATTTCACCAAAAAGTGGAACACGTCTTCATAAATTCACTCTAAAAATTTGAATTGATCATTTGAAAAACTAATTAAGTCTAACCAAATTCACATAATATTTGATTTACTTGATTTCAAAAACCTTGAAAATGATCATCTTCCATCAAGTTTATATTAATAACTTTCTCTTTTGATCATTAGATTGAAAACAATTCATTTGACACAAAGGAGTTGATGCAAAAGCATCCCTATAGGGTTCTTGACTTGACCAACGGTTGAGGACTGTGTGAACTGACATTCCATCTACCCATTAGATGTGGCAACTAGTGCAATTGATTTTAAGGAATTGTGACATCGATATGTCATAGGGAAACCCTAAATACCCTGTGACTATTATGAATGCGTCAACACAAGGGAACAACATCTCTTAAATCAAAGAGTTTTGGGGATATTGGCAATTAATGCTTAAGCCTGTGGAAGAAATAAAAGTATCAAACCTATAGCATGGAGGATTAAATATTACTTATTTCGTTTTCATCTTAGTGCATTAATATTAAATATTACTTAATTAGTCTTGATCTCAATGCATGAGGAGAAATCAAAGACATAATTATATATAAGGAAGGATCTTAAAAATAAAGATATGTGATCATTTTTTTTTAAATGTGCTATATGAATATATTATGACATGTTTCTAATTTTTTTATTTTTTCTTATAATAATTTAGGAAAGAGAAATTTCTTAATCATAATTGAAAAAAAAATATCTTGAATGAGATTCTCGATTCCAACTATAATATTACAATAAATGTTACCAAAACAATAATGAACATGTAATACAATGTTAGTATCATGTTAAAAATAACCACAATATCAAACATTTAAACTCCATTAAAAACAATGAAATGTTTATATAAAAACTAATATAGCCAACCTCTTTTCAAGTGCATCAATGCAACACCAATATAAATTAAATATATGTTAAACAACTTGAATTCAAGAAAAATCATAAAAATAATGAACATATAATACAGTGTTAGTATCATGTTAAAAATAACCACATTTTATTTTATGGCTTAAGATTTATTTTGGCTTATGTCAATCTTATGCAAGCAATGTAGACAAAATGACTATATTAGTAATATATAGGATTTGGTTGAACCTCTTTGAAGTGAACCCGTAATTAGTTTTATGAGTTTTTTTTTTTTTTAAATAGCCCTTTAATATATATATATATATATCATCTTTCACTTAGAAACTCGTTAATGGTATGGTCCTTCAATAAGGTGCATTTACGCTTTGTGCATCACACGAAATAATACTCCTATTTTTATGCATTGTCCATTGGTACAACCATCGTGACGACATCACCTTTGTAAAACAAACAAAAATTCACATCAATAATAGATATCTTAATCTATTCATGAAAATATTTTTTTTAAGTAAGAATCTATATATTACTTTTTATGAAACAAAATTACAATATCGTCTGAAATATCAAGGAATTGTTTGTGTTGAATTTCCTCGAAGGGAAACCAATTTAGCCAGTTTCTTAACTCTGCAAGCAACTGAAAATTATACAATATTTTATGAATCACCCCATAGGGAAACCGATTTAACCGAGACAGTCATGCAAACTATAAGGCAACAAAGACTAACTCCTAACAGACAAAAAGGGATAACTATGATAGACATCGACAACTGCCTAAGAGGAATGCTCCAAAAACATTAACAATTGACAAAGTAAAACATGCAAGTTGACACATATGCGCATGCCTTCTCTCATGGTGTCTGACGTTCGCGATTGTGCACATCACCCTCGACTTCCACCTAGATAGCTAGAGAAAAAACGCCTCTGAAGTAGTTGGGGCACTGGTGGCCAGTTCTAGAGAGTGCAGGGAGCGAAGAAGGCTTGCAAGCAGAGATTCAATTTTCTCCACTCGCTTGTCCAAGTGTTCCAGCCAAAAGTGCAGGTCCTCCACGTCCTTTCTGACCGCAAAGATCAAGTCCTGTAGTATCGATACTTAATCACAGAATATTGAACATGGAGCACAATCCGATCAAAGATGTGTTGGCTCGGAGGCTCTTCCAATTGAGAAGGGAACTCTTCCAGAGAAGGAAAAGGGATAGAGGGTGGCAAGGGGACAGAGGGTGGCGGCGAGGGGATAAAGGGTGGTGGCGAGGGGGTGGAGGATGGTGGACTCACTGGGCAAACCAAGATTGGTTGTGAAGATGAGGCCATACCCTCGATTGGGTCAGGAGTGTATCCCATAGAATTATCATGGAGGTCAAACCACTCCACATGACAAGCCCACAATGAAGACAAAGGTTGAAGACCACTATGACCTGTGGAGGACTGAGCGAGGGAAGGGGGCGAGGAGCTAGGAGACGGAGCAAGGATAGGCGGGTGTTGGCTGACCATATCCACTTTGTTTTGGTACTAAATAGGACCTCGCTTTGGCTTCCCGTGAAGTTGATGCATAGCCAACAATGAGTAAGGGTAAGGCAGAGTTGAGAGTAAGAAGACGGAGGTAAAAACTAGAGAGGCGGATAGAGTGCATGTGATGAAAACATGAAAGAAGGAGGCATGATAGTCTTGTCGAGGGGTGTCGCCATAATAAGGAAACCGGAGATGAAGTCCACACGCGTGCAGAGGTGATGAACAATGTCCTTCCTCCATTTCCAGGATGAATAACCAGAGAAGGGCACGTTGAAGCAGTGAGTTAGGATCTCGCATAATTGAAGGCAATCAATAGTCATAGGGGGTCTAATAAAGAAAGGGGGGATGTTTCATGTGTCGATCACGAGGTCTGTGGAGAGGTGGCAGGTGATTTATTCTCCCATGGACGCGTGGATCCTGCTAACACCCCATCCGGGGGGATATCAATGCTGAGAGCCCGAGCAATACAGTCCTCGAGGATTGGATGATCATTGTGGGTGGGGGACATACAAATAAGATCTGGTCCATCTAGAGCCACCCCAATATTGGCTAACTTGTTAGTTATTTGATTAGCTCTCCTCCGAACATTCGAAGGAATGAGGGATAAGTGAGGCCTAATGAGAGTTGCAATGACACTGATTATTGTGCTAAGTCGCCATCATGGGGAATTTTTTATCGGTCGGCCCCATTGAGAATTTTTGCAAAAAGATTGAGAATTATTTGTGAGTCCCCCTCGACGATTAGCGTATGGCGACCATACTCTTGAGCAAGATTCATTCCTTTCATGAGACCCCAGAGCTCTGTTGTGTTGTTTGTGTTGCGTCCAATGCTACCAACAGTGATAAGCATGATGTTTCCTTGATTGTTGCGAAGAACCACTCTAAATCTAGCAAGGCCCAGATTGCCTTTGGAGGCTCCATCAAAGTTTAACTTGATAAGTCTGAGGGGACCAGTAAAAAGGGATTCCTTTGGCCTGGGATATATGAAGTTTCCTGGAAGAATGGGGGTTGAATTTGATGTTCCAGTTGTCCAGGATACGCTTTTCTTAAGGAGGGCATGACAAGTCCTCTTCTTTCCAAGGTTGTCGGTGGATGGTTTCTCTAATGTTGTCATGAAAGTGTTTCCAAACTATCTTCCAATCAAGATGAGACGAATGGAAGATATTTTTGTTTCCTTCTTTCCAGATCTACCAAAGGATGAAACCCGAAAGTAGCTTCCAGATGCGGTTGAGGATAGGAGAATGAAAATTTGAGTCTCTTCATCCTTCTATGGTTTCCCTTAGGCCTTCTCGATTGCGATCTGTTACATGCATTATTATGGCACATTGGTACCATATTTGTGAACTATAGGAATAAAGGTTGAG
>JZKD02S0228568.1:120078-138861 GCA_000966675.3 Picea glauca | reverse complement strand
ATAATAATAATAATAATAATAATAATCTATTTTTAAGGTCACCCCTAAACCACACTAAATTGGGGTATGAGACCCTCTTGTTTGTTTGTGGGACAAGGACCTCCAAGGTATACATACCCTACCCCCTCTCCATTTGAACTTGTGACCTCTTCGAATGAAACACATGTTCTTAACCATTAGCCCCACTATATTAGCAACATATAAGATTTGGTTGAAACTCTTAGAAGTGAACATAGTCATGACTATATTAGTAGCATATAAGATTTGGTTGAAACTCTTAAAAGTGAACATAGTCACGACTATATTAGTAGCATATAAGATTTTGTTGAAACTCTTAGAAATGTAGACCAAATGACTATATTAGCAACATATAAGATTTGGTTGAAACTCTTAGAAGTGAACATAATCATTAGTTTTATATGCAAGAAATGTAGACCAAATGACTATATTAACAACATATAAGATTTGGTTGAAACTCTTAGAAGTGAACATAGTCATTAGTTTTATATGCAAGAAATGTAGACCAAATGACTATATTAGCATAAGATTTGGTTGAAACTCTTAGAAGTGAACATAGTCATTAGTTTTATGAGTTTTTTTTAAAGAAATAACCCTTTAATATAATAGATCATCTTTGTTGGTTGGCCATAGCCACTTTGTTTTGGTACCATATAGGACCTCGCTTTGGCTTCCAGTGAAGTCGAGGCATAGCCAACAATGAGTAAGAGTAAGGCGGAGTCGAGAGTAAATAGACGGAGGTAAAAACTAGAGAGGCGGACAGAGTGCATGGGATGAAAGTATGAAAAAAGGAGGTGTGATAGTCTTGTTGAGGAGCGTCGCCATAATAAGGAAATTGGATATGAAGTTCACACGCACGCAGAGGTGATGGCCAATGTCCTTCCTCCATTTCCAGGATGAATAACTAGAGAAGGGCACGATGGAGAAGTGAGTTAGGATCTCGCAGAATTGAAGGCAATCAGTAGGCATCGAGGGGTAATAAAGGAAGGGGGGACGTTGCATGTGTCGATCACGTGGTCTGTGGAGAGGTGGCAGGTGATGTCTTCTCCCATGGACGCGTGGATCCTTTTGACACCCCATCTGGGGGGCTATCAGTGCTGAGAGCTCGAGCAATACAGTCCTAGAGGATTGGATGATCATTGTGGGTGGGGGGCGTACATATAATATCTGGTCCATCTATATCCACCCCAATATTGGCTAACTTGTCAGTTATCTGATTATCTCTCCATCGAACATGTGAAGGAATGAGGGATAAGTGAGGCCTAATGAGAGTTGCAATGACACTGAGTACTGTGGTAAGTCACCAGCAAAGGGAAATTTTTTCCGAGTCCACCCCATTGATAATTTTTGCAAAAAGGCTAAGAATTATTTGTGAGTCCCCCTTGATGATCAGCTTATGGTGACCATACTCTTGAGCAAGCTTCAGTCCTTTCATGAGACCCCAGATCTCAGTTGTGTTGTTTGTGTTGTGTCTAATGCTACCAAAGATAGAAAAGGAGTAGCATATTTATGTCACCAAAGTCAGGCCCAGAGGTCTTTGGGGCGCTTAATCCACCTCCACCAAATTTTAGCACTGAGAACTTTATTGAGAATGGTTGGGTCCCATAAGCCAAGAACTTCTTTTAATTTTGGTTTGCAAATCTTTTCCCAGCTCATCAGAGCTATTTTTTGGTCATTCTTTGCCCCCTTCCAGAGAAAGTTCCTTTGCAAGTTTTTGATGGCAGTTAAAATGAATCTAGGAGACACCAGAGCTGAGAAGGAATAAATAGGCAAGGCTTGAAGGATAGACTTGAGAAGGATGAGGCGAATGGGAAGGTTGAGCGAGCGAAAATTCCAAGAGAAAAGTCTTTTAACCAGGGAGGAAAGGAGCCCCTCCCAAGAGCTATTTTGGAGAGTTTTGTTTATAATGGGAATGCCAAGGTATTTGGAAGGAAGGGAGCTATGCGTGAAGCCCAGGATATTGGTAATATGAAGTTGGACAGGGATCGAGGTGTTAAAGAAGAAGATCTAGGATTTTTCTCGGTTAATATTCATTCTTGAGGCTTCATAGAAAGTTTGAAGAATACAGAGGATCTGAAGTGCTTCTCGGATAGTTGAGGAGACCAACATTAAGGTGTCATCAAAAAATTGGTTGTGGGAAACTGGGGGATAAATTCCATGAATGGGGAGCCCAACTAGGGTTTTTTCAGTTATGGACGCTTTAATGAAACGACTTAGCCCTTCTACAATGATGATGAAAAGGAAGGGTGACAAGGGATCCCCTTTTCGTATTCCAGGAGAGGGAGAGAAGGGGCCGGAGGGAACTTCGTTGATCAGTATTGAGAAGAGAGCGGAGAAAGTGAGGTTTAGAATCCAGTCTAACCAATCAAGAGAAAAGCCAAAAGCAAGAAGAATGGATTTCATGTAATCCCCACTTAATTTATCAAAACCTTTAGAGATATCTAACTTTAATAACATACCCGGAGTGCCCGTACTTTGGAGGGAGTGGATGACTTCATGGGTGAGGATGACGCTGTCGAGAATTTTCCTGCCTTCAACATATCCTGATTGTTCGAGAGAAATGATGAAGGGAAGGAGGGTCTTGAGGCATCGGGCAATCACCTTTGTTAACAACTTGTAGATTACATTGCAGAGAGCAATTTGTCTGAACTGCTTAGAATGAGTGACTCATTCTTCTTTAGTTATGAGGATGAGAAAAGTGGCATTAAGCATAGGGAGAACCTGACCAGAAATTTGAGAGTCCTCAATGATTTCCCATACTTCCTCCCATGTCATGGGCCAGCAGAAGTGAAAGAAGTCCATTGTGAAGTCGTTGGGACCTAGAGATTTACCTTCGGGAGAGTCTTGCAGTGCTAGGTCTACTTCTTCAATCGTGATTGGCCTTAACAAGGCTTCATTGTGCTCCTGATTTATGATGTCTGGAATGTGTTGAGTGAACTTTTCTATGGCAGGAGATCTGTCACCTGGGGGTTCAGACAACAGTTCTTGGTAATAAGAGACCAGTTCCTGCTCGAGATGTTCGAGTTTTTGGAGCATTTGGCCTTGCTCTGTGACCAAGTGAGTGATGTGATTGATATGTCTTTGTTGGATCATTGCTCGATGGAAGAAATTGGTGTTTCCTTCCCCCTCTTGAAGCCATTGTATTCTATACTTTTTCCTCCACAAGACTTCCTCTTGAGACTGAATTTCCTCCAATTGTTGTTTTACTAGTGTTTCCTTCTCTTTGAGTTCCTCCATGAGGCCCTGATTCCTAATTTGGATCTATAGGAGCTTCATTTTATCATTCAGATTCCTTTGGGCTTAGAAGATATTCCCGAATTTTTGTTTGCTCCAAAGATTGAGGCACTACTTAAAGTTCTTTTATCTTTGTTGAAATCAGAACATTTTGGAACCTTAAGGGATAGTCACTTCCCTCCACCAAGTTGGGGCCTTGGCTTGGAACTTTGGATGAGTGATCCAGAATCGCTTCAATCTGAAGGGCTTGCGTCCTAGAGAGCCAAAGATGTCCAATGTGAGCTAGATAGGCCAATGATCAGATCCAAAGGTGTCTAAAATGATAGCTTCCAATGAGAGGCCATCCATCAAGAGGGATTATGATATGAGGAAGCGATCTAGATGGCATGCCACCTATTGGGAGCCAGAGCGTCGGTTCGACCAGGTAAAGAGGCCATTTTGGGTTTCTAGATCTATGGGACAAAGCTTATTGATTAATGATTGAAAGTGCTTTCTTTCCGCCTCGAGTCTGCATATCCCCCCTCTTTTGTCTTCTAGGTTGTAGACCATGTTGAAGTCACCTCCTAGTATCCATATATGATCATCAGTGAGGGTAGCCATCCAATACATATTTTGAATGAAGGTTAGCTTGTCCCATTAAGTGGTTGGGCCATAAATGTTTGTAAGGAAGCCCGACTTATTGGAGCCAATGAGTTGGTATTTTGTCGAGATTGTCCATTTTCTAGTTAAGAAATTCTCCAACAACACATAGCTAGGGTTACAGAGAATGGCCAAACCACCATTCCTGCATATGGAATAAATGGTCATCGTTTTCCCCTATTTCCAGCATCTGGAAAGGATTTGATTCATCTCTTCCCATGTACATTTTCTTTCTTGAAGTAAAATAATGGCAGTTTGTTCTGCTATGATGTGATCTCATAGAAGCATTTGCTTGATACAACCGTTGAGACCACGTATATTCCAATATATAAGCTTCATGATAAGTATGGGGAGGGGGGAGGGGGGAAGCTATCAAATATGAGGTGTATCTGACCTGAGTTTACCATGAAATGATCGATTTCTTGTATGAGTTGTTGGGCAGATTTTCTTCCTCTTTTCTTTTCGTTCTTCTAAGGCTTGTGTTTCTCTTTCTATTAGATGCGCTAGATTCCCAATCCAGAACTGGATCTGGCCACAGAACCCATTGAGGAGTTGAGGAATACCTTATGAACTTTGCGCAGCTGATCCAGATGGATGGTGTACAGTTCCTGCTTGTGATAAGCTTGTTCTAAATGTTCCAAGTCTATTCCAGCGAGATTGTGTTCATCTACGTCCATTTCAGTATATCCTTCTACGAGGTTAGATGCTTCACCATCCTTGTTTGGGGAAGGGGAAGACGAACGAATCTGCTCCAAGACGGAGGTGCTTGTTGGTTTATCTTTTGTGTTGTTGTGGGTTGTAGTTTCTTGAGGATGAATCTGTAGTTCATCCATGTCTTTTGGAGTTTGTTGAAGGACATTAAAGGAGTTGTTGGAAGGTGGTTCCTTATTTGCAGTTTACACCATTTTCCTGGTGGTTTGGAATCGTCTTCCAGCCACATGGGTGAAGTCGTATCTTGATTTACTTGCTTAAGGGTTATCAACCTTGCTCGCAGTGTTCATAGGAAAATCTCTGAAAATATGCCCATGTTCGTGGAATTTTCTACAACGAAAAGGTATGTGATCATAGTCAATAGTTTGAGATGAGTCCTCATCATGATATTCAAGGGCTATGGATCCTGGGAGGGGATTTGATATATTGAGATAGACACAAATGCGAGCATAAGAGGTGTACCTTCTCCGCTTGGTTGCCTCTGAGGATTTGACATAAACCCCAATGGTATTTCCTATGCCCTCTAGGATCTCTTCTAACCAGAAATCATGTGGTAGGGAATATAGAGAGATCCATATCAATGCATGCGCAAAGTCTTCCTTTTCCAGGATGAACTTCTCCATCCATAAATGCAGAAAGAGCTCGGTTGAGTTGAAAAAATATGGTCCCCATCGAATATGCAGTTTCCATCTTCTAGGTTGTGGAATATGATGGTGAAGAAGCGCTTGGAGACTAGTTGTAGGTCATAATGTCCTTTGGATTTCCACTAGTGGTGTATCCATTTGATGAGATCGCATTCGGATGGCCATAGGCCTAGGAATTTTCCCATTAGTGCATAATCCTTCATGTATTACTTATGTTCTTCGATTTTGGGTGTGTTGATCACATAATTTGGTTCTAACAGTGCCTGAGGTATGCATTTCCCAGGTTCCCAAGGACATGATGCCTTCGCTTGAACTGGTCCAGTATCAATCTCCATTTATTTCCCCTTAGTTGATCCTTCGAAGAATATTTGTGAGCGTTGGTCTGGTGGTGGTTCAAAGGATGGTCGGTGGAAGCCCCCACATGTATGTTCCTGCACCATAGCTTGGCTGAAAGAGGCACCTCACATCCCTCCTTTGTTTAGAATCATGGCTTGCCCCGCCTGGGGTGGCAGAAATTTGCAGAGAGCCAAGCAAAAAAACCCTAGGTTTTAGCAGATTTGTGTCGTATGTTACTTTATTCATGGAGAATATTAATATATAAATAAACAAATATTTGAAAAAAGGAAAAAGGCACACAATTATATTACCTTCTCTAACAAGATCAAAAATTTAATCGTCATTAGATGAGATGAATATGTCCTTTGAACCCATTTCTTACAAGATCACACGTGTCATTTTTCCCTTTGAAGGAAGCTCTTTATGTTTCCAAGGTTTAACATAATTTCCAATTATGTTTTGACGAACCTTGTTGGAATCTATATCATCTATACAAACTAGACAAAATAATGATTGTTTCCTTCTATCAAATGCAAATACATATTGAAATTTTTTTTCCTAATAGAGTTGAAACTCCTAACCCCATGCACAAATGCCAATATCATATGGAATAGATCTATTGATATCCTTAATTCCAATATTCAACTTGTACTTTGAAAATATGTAAACTTAAAAGGGTTAAGTTTTCAATACATTTTTAAGAAATTTCAACATGTTCCAATACACATTAAAAGTCATTTAATGTGAAAACATGTAATTTGTAAATATCAACATAAATTTGTAAACATGGTAATTGCAAGCTAATGATGGTATCGTATGATGCATTAGTGGCAATGAAGACATCGAAAAAAAACAATTTATTAACTTGGAGGGATGATCTTAGAGGCACTTTCACAATGAATTTGAATATGGTGTAAAAATATCAAAAGTAGGAAAAATTGAATTACCTATCCAAATATATAGTTTTTATTTATAGATTTTTGTATGACTATGTGAAATTTGAGTTTTTCTAGTAGTGGTATGTTATTTTTTATGCAAAAGATAATGTATATGTTCTTGTTAGTGCATGTGTTGAGTACCTAAGTGATGGAATTTCCTGAAAATTTATTTTACAATTGTAGAGAACGCATTGTTCTTGTGCACAATTTTTTCAAAGTTTATAATGTTTATTTTGTATTTCTCTAAAATTATGAAAGTTATTATAGCCCTGAAATTACAAATCCATGCATTAGTGAAAGGTAGGAGGGTCTTAACATAATGAAACAATTCTTTATTTTGTTTTAGATTGTAGATCTTGGTTTGTATTAGTGTAGCATATAACATTTTTTTCTAAAAATGGGTGTTAGCTCTCCGTAAATCTGTTCGGCTAATAAACAGACGACGAAGGTAACTTTTTCAACCAACTTTGAGACCCGAAACTAGCCTTTCGTATTTGGAGATGGCTCTCTCGGGAGGCGCGATCTTCGCGCGGTATATGGCCATTAAAGCAGTGGATAGATTTAATACCTTTGATATAATGGGTTATGGTTATATTGGCGCAAGAAAATAAGACTTGGGCTATGGAGTTGATTTGAGAAAACAACGGAAACAAATGACTTGGTGACTGAACTTTGAGAGGATAAAGGCTAGGCGAGCAACAATCTTCAGTGAAAAATAGTAATGTGTGGTGAGGGGAAAATACAGGAAGTAACTCGGAGCACCGCTGCGGGTGAATTCGGAGTTAACTTTAGAAGAAAAACGTTTTGTCTAAATGGCGCAAACAAGGGGCGCTATGCAGTGAATCCACAGGTTCGAAAATTCGTTCTGAATTAGACAGAAAAATATATGAATAAAGAAAACAAGAAGAATGTACACAAAAATGGAAAACAATACATCCAACTGCTACAACTAGAATCTTTTCATCAAAGTTACGGGACTTTTGCATTAAGTTTCTATCGAACTCAAATTACATACAATAGCTATTGTCTATACCAATTTTTCCAACCAACCCTGTTTACATGAAAATGATCCCCATATATAGAAAACTAATGTCCCCCTTGGCTACTAGGGTTGAACTATTCCCTCCTAGAATCATGGATCCATTTTCTTTGAAAGAGAACAATAACTTCAATGGATTCACTAAAAATAGAAAACCCGACTTTGCCAAATCATAATCGTAACCGAAATATTCTTTACAATAATTGATCATGATCAAAATTCACCCATATGGTTGGGATGAGTCATCTTGTGCGTTGTTGAGCACTCTGTCACCCTTGCACAACAAATCTACTATGCAACAGTAACCTACAACAAAAAACACAGCGGATTTCACAACAAACTAGGAAAAGAAGCATTAAAGATGACATCATATCTCACTAATAAAAACCTATTTTCTGAAACTGAGAGAGGTTTTTGTATTTAAGCTCATTTTAAATAAAAATCTCTCTTGTTTTATTGAATTTCATCTCCAGCTGGCCAGAATACGTGTCGCAAAAACATGTCTCGGACATGAAATCATGAAAACTAAAACATAGGGCTCAAAGATCCCTTCGAATCTCCTAAAATATGAAACTTTTTTAAAATATGAGAGAGGTTTTTATTATTTGGTTTGTCCTCAAAAAAAATAACTCGGGGATTTTCAAAATTACTCTCCAGTTGTTCATAAAGTGATCTTGAAGTTGACCACTAAAACAGTCATTTGCGCAACTCGACCTGTAGCATGTGCGCAGAAAAATTCATTGCATGATGAAATCCACTGTGTGGCAACATCCTATGTGTGACAGCCCACCGCGCGACTAAATCCACTGCAGGACGAAATCCACTTCGCGACAGAATCCTTTTCACAACGAAATCCACTACATGACAGAATTCCACCGCGTGAAGAAATCCACTGCGCGATAGAATCCTTTGCACAGTGAAGTGCTCTGCGCAACACATAGCAATTTTTTGCAGCGCGCAGTTGCAAATGGAAATGGAACAAATAAATGATAAGCTTCCTTTTGAAGCTCACCCTTGGAGATGTTATATGATGCCAGTCAAAAAAATAATATGGGTGCTAACATGCATGACTTTGAAAATTGTTGACAAACCTATAACCTTAGCTATGAAAATCACGGTGCTAACAACTGGCTCCAATGGGGATGCTATCCTCCCTGTGAGGTATCAAAGAATAGTATACTAGGTGCCTATCCATTGTGTTTCTCCCAAAATCAACTTTCCAACTGTAACTTGTAACCTGCATCTGCTAAAAACCCAAAACTGTATATGCTCCAAACTGAAATTTGAAACTAAGCTGAAAATGAAAACTGCAGATTGCTAAAATAAATGCTCATAATACCGAGCTTATTCACACTCCTACCTACCCTAACTACTAAAAAAGATGTCAATCAAGTGAAATCAAAATTCCAATGCAACCATGCAAACACTTTATCCACCTTTTGGTTTCTTTGCACATGTTTGCTCCAAAGCCTGTTTACTGATAAGTCATTCAAAAAAATATCTATAAATTCAAATCTCAAAAAATTAAAAACATTGGGACTGTTTACTACCTCCAACAAAACTGCAAATGGATCCTCCAGGACATACATAAAACAACAATCATGTTTCACCCCTTCCACTGCATCCTTGTTTTCATGTAATTCAACCTGTTGATCACCACAAAGAGGATGAAAATTATGTTGAGACTGCTGGAAGTAACAATCTTCTAACTCAGAAGACAGTGCTGGCTGAAATGAAACCCATGGTGGCAAGAAATCCATATCTAACACTGACGTTGATTGACCATCATATTTATTTCCAAGATGATAGTTGATCACAGGATGCAAATCTGAACTGAAATACCTTTCCATGTAATCGACAATATGGTTATTAAAGGTATGAGAAGTTTGTTGGTCCTCTTCATTGATAACAATTTTCTCATGTAGAACAACATCACTGTGAATGCAATCAGACTTCAATGCTTTATTTGTTTTCTCATGATTTGATTTCAATAATTCAAAGGAAGAAAAGCATAATGGAAGATAAATTTCATTTGCAAGTCCACTGCTTTCTTCATATTCAACATCATGCCTGGAGGATTTCTGATTTGAAACATTATAAACATTTTGCTTCAGCAATTTGAAAGAACAAAAACACAATGGTGAGGTTCTTTCACCTGATTCAAAACCTTCTTCATTTTCTTCACTACTGTCATATGCACATTTTTCAATTTCTTTGGATTGTTGAACACACTCATTTTCATATTCATATTCGACCAATGGTTGCAATTTTGAACTAATAAAACCTTCCATATAACAAGCAACAAAGTCATTAATCACATGAGAAGATTGTTGCAATTTCTTGTCAATTGTTTCCCATGAATCAGTGTGATTTTGCATCAGCACACATTCCTCTCCCTCAGTGATGATCTTTAAATTTTCTTTCAACAATTTAAACGAAGAAAAGCATAAAGGTAAAGAATTTCCTTCAGCTGATTCGGTACTTTCTTCATATTATTCTTTGTAGTTGTGATATGTAGGTTGTTTTCTCTCATTACATCGCTGAAAAGGAACATTTTCTGATAGAGAATGTGCAGCTAGTTGTTCTAGGAATTCAACATCATAACCATCATCATATTCATCATATATAGGCAAATCAACAACATTTGTAATGTCATCTAACAAGAAAAATCTTGGGACATCAACCTGCTCTTCAACAAGCTGATTTGCAAATTCATTTTCTTGACTGTCTACAAATGAATACATAAAACAATCAGCCCCATGCTTATCATGGGATGGATCAGAAGCTAAATTAGCACCTTCTTTTTCAATAAGTGGAACATAATCCTTTGCAAAATCATCAGCATTTAAATCTTCAGGAGGACATATTATATTATTAACCCTCTTCTCAAGATTCAAATCAATTGTTCTTTGTTCATATTCATTGTCATGTTCTTTAGCATCCAACTCCTTATTTCGAATATGTTTACATGATTGAATATTGTCTTCAACTTCCTAGGCATTGTTGAACATCTGCTGCAAAGACAAGGACTTCCTCTCCATCAAAAGAAAAGATAAGTTTGATTGAAAGGTTGTTACATAATGGAGCATGGCAGCAACTTCAGGAGGTTGGACTTCTTTAGGCAATTTATAATAAAGACTAGCAAACCTCCTACTGAAATTTGAGATGGTTTCATATTTTGTTTTTCTCATGGAATAAAACTCTGAAAGGAGTAGATCCCATGACTTTCTCTCACCCAAATATCTACAGAAGGATTCCCTCAGTTCATCCCATGAGCTAATCGACTAAGGATGCAAATGTCTGAACCATGCTTTGGAATCTCCTTGTAAGGACTGAGAAAAGGCCCTCATAGACACATCATCATGTTCAATCTCAAAAAGTTCTATAAAATTCTCAAAGACATGAATATGTTTTTCAGTTGAATTTCCATCAAGCTCTCCATCGAACTGAGGAAGGTACTTATAATGTTTCAGAGGAAAGTCATGAAGGATGGAAGGAAATTTAAGAGGATTGTATCTTTCTTGAATCTTGAAGGGTGTAGGATTAAGAATAGAAGGTACAAGCTCAACTTTGGTTTCCTTAATCTCACAAGAATGATCATGAACATAATATGGCTCAAAGGAAGGAGCTTGGTGAATATCAGTTATACAAGAAGAAGGAGGTATACCTACAGTTTTCCATGGAGGATATACAAGGGTAGATCTTTGGGCTTCATTTGAATGCAGTAAGTGAAGAAATATTCTTTTGAAAAACTCAGGAAAGGAAAAGAAGATATTAATAAAACAAAAAAGTACTTCTTGAACTAAACTTAAGCTCGAGTACCTTATTTTTTCATACTGCTCTTCCATATCTCTGTCAACAGGTCTCATTCTCCAGTGGAATCTTTGAATCACATTTGAAGCTTGATTGGAGTCACCATGAAAACTTTAGCTCTAGATTCTTTTGCTAGTGGAATCACCTTCAACTGATTTTCTGATGTGTGGAGTCGGCAAAGAAGAAATACAGCCAATATGTACCTAAGTGTCTGCTGCTCTCAGACCTCAGAAATCAACCATGTTTTTCTTTCACGGGGAAAATTTTCAATATCGTCCCCGGCAACAGCGCCAGAATGTTAGCTCTCCATAAATCTGTTTGGATGATAATCAAACGACGAAGGTATATTTTTCAACCAAATTTGAGATCCGAAACTAGCCTTTCGGATCTGGAGAGGGATCTCTTGGGAGGCGCGATCTTCGCGCGATATATGGCCTTTAAAGCAGTGGCTATATTTAACACCTTTGATATAATGTGTTCTAGTTATATTGGCGCAAGAAAATAAGACTTGGGCTATGGAGTCGATTCGAGAAAACAATGAAAACAAATGACTTGGTGACTGGGCTTTGAGAGGATAAAGGCTAGGAAAACAACAGTCTTCAGTGCAAAATAGTAATGTGTAGCGAGGGAAAAATATAGGAAGTAACTCGGATCACTGTTGTGGGTGAATTCGGAGTTAACTTTAAAAGAAAAGCGTTTTGTCTAAATGGCGCGAACAAGGGGCACTACGCAGCGAATCCACAGGTTCGAAAATTCATTCTGAATTAGAAAGAAAAATATATGAATAAATATAACAAGAAGAACATACGCAAAAAGGGAAAACAATACATCCAACTACTACAACTAGAATCTTTTCATCAAAGTTACAGGACTTTTGCATTAAGTTTCTGTCGAACTCAAATTACATACAATAGCTATTGTTTATACCAATTTTGCCAACCAACCCTGTTTGCATGAAAATGATCCCCATATATATAAAACTAATGTCCCCCTTGGTTGCTAGGGTCGAACTATTCCATCCTAGAATCATGGATCCATTTTCTTTGAAAGAGAACAATAACTTCAATGGATTCACTAAAAATAGAAAACCCGACTTTGTCAAATCATAATCGTAACCAAAATATTCTTTACAATAATTGATCATGATCAAATTTCACCCATATGGTTGTGATGAGTCATCATGTGCACTGTTGGGCACTCTGTCACCCTTGAACAGCAAGTCTGCTACGCAACAGTAACCTACAACAAAAAACGTAGCGGATTTCGCAACAAACTAGGAAAATAGGAGTTAAAGATGACATCATATATCACTAATAAAAACCTATTTTCTGAAACTGAGAGAGGTTTTTGTAGTTAGGATCGTTATAAAGAAAAAATTCTCTCGGTTTCTTGAAATTCATCTCCAGCTGGTCGGAATACATGTTGCAAAAACATGTCTCGGACAGGACATCATGAAAACTGAAAAATAGGGCTCAAAGATCCCTTTGAATATCCCAACATATGAAACGTTTTTAAAATATGAGAGATTTTTTTATTATTTGGTTTGTCCTCAACAAAACCCTCTCGGGGATTTTCAAAATTCCTCTCTAGTTGGTCAGAAAGTGATCTTTAAGTTGACCACTAAACCAATCATTTGCGCAGCACGACATGTAGCATGTGTGCAGGAAAATCCACTACGTGATGACATCCTATGCAGGACATCATCCACTACGCGAAGAAATCCATTGCACGATGAAATCCACTGCGCGACAACATCCTATGCGTGACAACCTACTACGCGAAGAAATCCACTACGCGACGAAAATCCACTACATGACATAATCCTTTGTGCAACGAAATCCACTGTGCGATAGAATTCCACTATGCAACAGAATCCTTTGCACGGTGAAGTGTTATGTGCAGCGCGTAGCAATTTTTTGCAGCACACAGTTGCAAATGGAAATTGAACAAATAAATGATAAGATTCCTTTTAAAACTGACCCTTGGAGATGTTAGGTGATGCCAGTCAAAAAAACTATATGGGTGCTAACATGCATGACTTTGCAAATTGTTGAAAAATCTATAACCTTAGCTATGAAAATCATGGTGCTAACAATGGGTAAGGTGATAAAAAGTTATAGCAGTAATAAAAGACGTATGTAATTTAAGATTCTGATATATGTCAAGAAAAAGGTTAAATTAAAAATAGTAATATGTGTGTGTGTGTGTGTGTGTGTGTGTGTTGGCGGTCGGGGGGAAACATTAGCCGCAGACTCCCATTCTCAAGGGTCGCATCTATTATTCGTGAGAAGGATCCAGCGTTTGGTTTTGTGGGAATGAGTTTTGTTTCAGATAAGGTGTCAACACTCTTTTAGCTAGGTGTGGTTCTTCTGGTGTGAATTTGGTTGGTGAAGTGAGTGGTTCTCTCTAAGTTTGTTGGTGTCATCTAGGTCATTTAAAGTGTCTTTCGCTTAGATCTGGTGCTCTTGTGCTTGGATCTGGGTTTTATTGCCAATCTTCGAGTTCTTTTTCTCTCTTCCCGCTTTGGGTCTACCTTGGTGCTGGTGGATGTCTCCTTCATCATTTTATTCATCATTTTTTCTAGTTCGTTCAAGGTTTGATGCATATTTAGAGTTTCTCCAGGTTTTTTTCCTACCTCTCTTTCATTTCTTTCCCCCTTTCGCATCTAATCATGGTTTGGTCGAAGCTTTGAGGTCCTTTTTTGGACATGTAGTATTGTAGTGTTAGCTCAATGCTTTGAGGTCCTTCTCTGGGCATGCAGTTTTGATTTTCTAGGACAGTGTTTTGAGGTCCTATCCTAGGGAAGGCATATATTCAGCCTTTTCTTTTGGATGTGTGAAGGTGATTTTGTTGATTGTGGGTGTAGTGTTTCTTTGGTTTCTGGCCCACTTTGGATTGTATGCCTCTCTGACCTAGTCCGTCTTGCCTATGAAGTTTCTTTGGAGGTTGACTCTATTGTTTTTCTCGGTAGGGTTTGAGGCTTTTCAGTATTGTTTGCATGCTACAACTTTTGTTGTTGGGACTCTTGCAGCCCCTATTATTTAACTGCATATTACTATATTTGTCTTCCTTATTTTTTATTGTATATTTCTTTGTGGATTTTTAACCATATTTTGGGCCCCTTCAAGCATCTATTTCTGACCACTTTACCCATGGTTGGGTCGTGCTTCAGGCAACTACAAAATGTAATTTGGTTCTCTACGGATGAATAGAATTATGCTTTTTTCTGTGGATATATATATATATATATATAGCCTACACAAAAATAATGTATAAAATAAAGATATTGAAAGCCATTCAAAAAATGTAGTTTTTGATGCATTCACGGCCCAAATGTTAAGGTTTTTCATTCTAAACATGAATATCAAGCAACCAAGTCATCAGACATGTATTTTGGATGTGTTAATCCTTCCAAAAAAAAATGAATTAGAGGAATGTGCACACGTTCTAGGGATGTGTGCATGTTCTAGAGCATGCGTGAGTTCTAAAACACATGCAAGTTCCTAGAATGCACACATTCTATTATAAGTAATTTTTTCCCAATGCATATATTTCATCTCTAAGTGGGAATATCAATGACATTATGAGGATTTGAATATTACTAGGGTTCTTTACATGGTAAGGGAAGGAAACTTGAGCCTTAGGCTATAAAGGATGCTTCTAGGTATCAAGGTCCAAGACCAACACCTTAAACCACCACACATGACCTCCCAATGATATATTTGGCCTATGAATGGGGATATTAGTGACATTAGGAAAATTTCAACATTGTGGATTAGTCTTAGGACCTTAGACATAGTTTTTGAAGGAACCTCAATACTTAAGCCATAAACTTAATTTGTTAAGCATATAGGGTGAAGAATAATGACTCAAACTATTGTATAGTACATCCCGAGGGAATCCTTGTCTTTTAAGTAGGGATATGAGCATATTTAGAATATTTTGAGAGATAGTTATGGGCTTTGAAGCCCTTGACATGTTCATGAGAGGAAGCACAGTGATTGGACCCTAAAGTAGTCTTTTTGGAATACATAGATATTAGAAACACCTCAAAACACCACACAAGACCTCTCAAGTTTATCCTTTCCTTTGAGTAGGGATATGGTTTCCATTAGGAGTTTCTTTATACTAGGTACATGAATCTTTGGGCTCTAAACATTGTTGAAGGAGGAAACCTAGGACGTACACCATAAGGGAAACTTCTAAGCATCAAGGTTCAAGAATGACACCTTGATCCACCACACATGACCTATTAAGCACATCCTTACCCTTTGAGTGGGGATATTGACAATATTATGAAGTTTTTAAAGCTATTTGTGGGTTCGGTGGGGTCTTGGATATAGTTAGGGAGGGGAAACCTAGGTCTTAGTGTAGATTTTAACCTTGTACAATATTTTACTGACAGATTTTCAATAAAAGAAAAGAAAAGATACAATGGAAAATACACACATTACACAAATATTTTTCCCCTAGAAACCCAAACTGGGAAAACCAACATATTCTATATTCATTCATAGTGATACATTGTTTACAATACAATATACATATAGGAGCCAGTGGCATCCAAAACCCTAACCCAATGACCTAGATTAATCAACGACCCTAATTCCTTAACCGAAAATAGAAAACCATCGGCAAAAACCATGTGTCGAAAAATTTCCCAACAATGGACACGAAAATTGAGGCAACATGAAAAACAAGGAAACAAATGCGACACATTTCCCAAGGAAAAAAAATCTCGGGAAGGGGGGGGGTTAGCTCAAACCCATGTGCCCAACGTATAAGACACTAAATCTAGTCGTGCAAAGAATATAACACATACCCAACATTCTCCCACTTGTTGTTTTCTTTGCATATAGGGGGTTACAAGGTTCCATAGTCAACAATCCAGGGAAATAATGCCCATGGATCCTCCACACCAAGATAATTTATCAATGATCACATATTTTGTTAATGAATTTGCAACATTTTTCAAAGTGTCTACCTTCATCAACAACACTTTCTTTTCTTCAACCATGTCTCTCACAAAGTGATATTGAATATCAATATGCTTTGTCTTTGAATGATAAGTCGGGTTCTTCGCCAAAAAAATTGCACTATGACTGTCAAAATCTATCCTTACAGTGTGTTATACCAACCCAATACCTGAACATAATCTTTGTAACCATATTGCTTCCTTACTTGCATGAGTGGTTTCCATGTATTTCGCTTATGTAGTTGAAAGTGTCACTACATCTTGTCTTGTGTTCATCCAACTGATTGCTCCTCCAAACAGGTTAAACACATACCCACTTGTAAATCTTCTATGATCCAAATCTCTAGCCCAATCTGCATACAAAAATACATGTATGTCCAACACTCTGTCCAATCCTGGTCTTCCTTGGTAGGATAATCCATAGCTAGCAGTGCCACGAAAATACATGAAAACCCTTTTTATTGTTGTCCAATGCTCCTTCCCTGCTTTTGACATATACCTGCTCAAAACTCCTATTGCATGTGCCCTGTTTGGTCTAGTATAGACAATTGCATACATCAAACTGCCAATTGCACTCGCATATGGAACACGAGACATGTCCTCCTCCTCTTCTTGTGTCTTGG
The DNA here is from genome assembly GCA_000966675.3 of Picea glauca. Lineage (NCBI taxonomy): Eukaryota > Viridiplantae > Streptophyta > Pinopsida > Pinales > Pinaceae > Picea > Picea glauca. The sequence continues at coordinate 121,891 of JZKD02S0228568.1, read as the reverse complement.
GACATTGATCCACATATAAATTTACACCAACAGGAATAGGGACCTTGATCTATTTACATTCCTGCATATTAAACATTTGCAATATTGTCTCAACATATTTTCTTTGATTTAACCAAAGTTTCCTCTTTTTTCGATCTCTTTTAATTTCCATGCCCAAAAAGAAATTTGAAGCACAGAGATCCTTCATGTCAAATTTAGAGGACAACTGAGTTTTCACATCCTGGATAATCTCCTTGTTTTTTCCTATCGGTGACATGACATCCACATATAAGACCAAATAAATCAAATGATCACCAATTAATTTAAAATACACATACTAATCCTCTTTGCATCTTGTGAAGCCAAGTCCCAGCATATAAGTATCAAATTTTTTATACCACATCCTTGGTGATTGTTTTAAACCATACAGGGACTTTTTCAGCTTGCATACCAGCTCCTTCTTTCCCTTCACAACAAATCCTTCTAGCTTCTTCATATAGATTTATTCTTCCAGATCCCCATGTAGGAATGTTTTCTTCACATCCATCTGTTCTACTTCAAAATCAAATGCAACAGCAACAGAAAATAGAAATCTTATAGAAATTAAATTGGCAACAGGAGAAAAAAAATCTCACCAAAATCAATTCCCTCAACCTGGGAATAACCCTTTGCTACTAACCGAGATTTTCATTTCTCCACTTTTCCTTCTGCATTCAGCTTCTTTTTAAACACCCATTTTCTGCCAATGGGATTTCTTCTAGTCGGAAACTCCACTAGATCCCAAGCCTCATTCTTATTTTTTCAGATATTTCCATATTCTGAATCCACTGCATCCCTGAAAGTTCTAGGATCATCATGAGTAATAGACAAAGGAAAATTTGAACAGAAATCAGATGGAGTGTACCTTTTCGATATCCTTATTTCTCAAATCGATCTCCTCAATACTGGAGTATGAGGATCTTCTTCTTCTGATTATTGTTCTTTTGTAGAGTCTGATTCATCATCATTTAAATCAAAATATATTTTCTCTGGTTCTTCTTTACTTGGTAGGACTTCCTTTTTAACAACATCCTTCATTTCTCTAAATACCAAATCTCGACTATACACAACCTTCTTAGCTTCTGGGTTCCAAATATTATAACCTTTGAGACCATCTTTATACTCAATAAAGATACACATTTCAACCTTCTTATCTAGATTACTCATGTTTTCCTTTGGAACATGAATATAGGCCACACAGCCAAATACCTTGAGATGTGTGAGAGAAGGTTTCTTACCAGTCCATATTGTAAATTTGTTGAACCTACATAGAATAGATCTAGCTAAACAATAATACACACATTTGCAGAGAGAATTTGAGAAAGAAGAAGAAGGAGAGAAAGAATGAAAGAATTATCATTAACCGTTATGAATAATGAATAATTTACACATGATATACTCTGTATAACTCAATGAGTGTGCACTAGAGGAGAACCAATGTTCCATAGTGGTGCTCTAGAGTGATTTGGACACATAACAGCAGTTACAGGAGTGAACTGCCACCTAGTCTAGTCTCTCAGGTAGTTACGGGAGTGAATTGCCACCTAGTTGAGTTAACTAGTCAACTAGTCTTCAATTAACTGACTGAACAAAGAGTAGTGAGGAGTTAACTCAGGAAATCAAGGGTAATGTTCCAGTTTGGTGATGATCCCAAGAAAAGTGTGCATTAGATGGTGATGTTCCCAATGTTTCATGGTGACAAAACCAATGCAGCATCTAAACTCAACTCAACTAGTCAAACTGAAGTGTCAACTGAAAGAGAATATTCTCCAGGTGGAATATTCTCCCCTAAAAT
>JZKD02S0228568.1:87922-108302 GCA_000966675.3 Picea glauca | reverse complement strand
TACGGAATGGATCATAATGATGGAATGTGATCATCAATGCAAGCTGGACCCCACAATGCCTCTCAAATACCCATGTACTTGCTCTAGCATCCATCTGGCTACTCTGGTCATCATAAATCTATGCCCTGTGATGATGTCCCAAAGTGGGGACATTACACCACTCCTTGTGGGGAGTCATATGAAAGGATGCACCTGAGTCAACCAACCATGCCTCATGATATGCATCTGTGCTTGAAGAAGCCAAGTACACATCCCATCCTTCTTCCTTGGAGATCTTTTCTTCTGTAGAAGGAGATTATTCAGGGCCCTTCTTTTTCTCAACTTTGGATCTACGTTGCTTCTTGTAGTGCCCTTCTTTTCCACATCTCCAGCATACCATTACAAACTTTCCAAGAGACTTAGATATTATTCCCTTAGACTTAGATCTCCCACTTGAGGACTTAGATATATTTCTTTCCTGGGAGCGTCCTCTTGCAAATAATGCATTTGTTCTCTGTCCTTCCATGTTCTTTCGTCTCATATCCTCCAACAAAAAGGATGAGACCACTTCATCAAACTTCAAGGTAGTCGTATTACTACTTATGGCCACAACTAGACTATCCTATGAGTCTAGTAAAGAGTGTTAGAAAAATAGGTGTGCTCGTTTCACCATAGACAATATAGAAATATTTTCACCCAACCATAGGCACAAAGGCCACCCCCGAGCACCTTGACCTTGATAGACAAAATAATTCCGGAATCAATCCAATATCCAACCAAGGTAGCACACCTTTCTCCAAGGCTAGCACACCAAGAAATAATAACCAAAGACCAAGCAGAAAGTCCAAACCATAACCAAGAGAAAGTCCAAGTCAAAACTGAAATGCCAGTTGCAGCAGCAACCGCTACAGCTGTAGTTCCTTTCCAAACTTCCACACCAATGGTCTTATGCAGTTGTGAGAGTGATAGTGACAAATGAGCTCTAGCGCCCTCTTATTGATAGTCCTCCAAGTGACCTAGTTAGGTCGACTTCTACTTCTGGAGGCTAATAACTCAATAATAAATATTCTCTTGAGTGGACTTGTCTCCTAGTGTTATTATCCAACGTTTTAGGGTTTCTCTTGCTTCCCAAAATATTCTAGTCTCGTCAGGGTTACATGTAGAGGTTAATACCTCCTGCAGCTACCATAATATCAACACTCCCTCCTAGCGAGGTAGGTATTAAAGGAAATGGTCTTGAGCACAAACAAACCATTCAACTGGTAACATCATCATAGCCACACATGCTATCTCATGGTCAAATCATGAGCACCATCATCATTATCAATATTATCTGATAGCATCAACTACATGATCTCTTGAAGCCATACTCCATCTGAGTAATCGAGCATGATGTTGAATAAGTCACTCACTCCATAGAGTGATAGAAGAATCATTCTTCTAATCTAGACATACGTCCTAGAAGAATGACTTTCTTGGACCATTTTCCACAAGGTGTCTATCCACTGGAAATTTGACGTGCCTAAACCATTCTCCACCTGGAGAATGTCTTTTCATCAGCATACTGACTATCCATATAGATGGAAATCATATTCAACATTAGTGATAGTCTCCATGGAAATCAGAACAATGCCATCCAATAGAACACAAGTGTGTCTATCCATAATAATGCACAACTACTACCCAGTGGTACATAACCACTCCTAGTAGCACACAGATACTAACCAGTGACACACAGTCACTACCAGTGGATCACATCCACCACAATAGCATACAACTAATGTCTAGAGACATACAGTGTCCACAACAATCATATCATCTGATATCAACCTACATAAAACAATATCATGATACAAACTGAGTCATCTAGGTCATTCTTCCACTAACATCTGTGAGATCTGGAAGAGAATCTTCCATCAGAAGGTAAAACATTAGCCATGGGATATCTGGACTATTCTTCCCAATCATATAAGAATAATTGTATCTGATTTCTGAACCTAGACCATTCACCTAACTGGTAGCATTCGTAAATCCAAATGGCATAACAAGCCACTCATACAATCATTCAATTGTTTTAAATGTTGTTTTCCATTCATCTCCCTCTCTCATTCTTATCTGATGGTAACCACTCTTCAAGTCTATCTTGGAAAATAACTAGATCCACTCAAAAAATCCATCAAATCATCCATTCTGGATAAAGGAAATCTACACCTGATGGTTATCTTGTTGATGGATCTAGAATCTGTGCACATTCTCCAACCTCCATCTTTCTTTGGACTCAATACAGTTGGTACTGCACACGGGCTCAATATTTCTTTGATCAAACCTTTATCCAACAACTCTTGGACTTTCTCCTTGACCTCTTCATTCTCCTGAGGGGTCAATCTGTATTTTTCTTTGTTCGGAAAACTTGCTCTGGGAATAAGGTCAATATGGTGACATATACTTCTGATGGGCGGTAAAGTATGAGGTAACTCATCCACCATAATGTCAACAAACTCATCCAATAACTCCTGAACTTTTACAAGAAAATCATTCATAGAATTTCTTGTAAGGATGAATCTCGACTTACCTATAACAACAAACTGCATTTCTTGGTTTTTCTTGAATTCTTTCAAGAGCTCCTTCCCACTCATGAGAAGTATATTAGGACTAGCCTCCTCTTTGACACCGTTATCCTCTACTGGAAGCAACATATGCTTACACCCATTTTTCTCAAGGGTATAAGTATTCTTCCTCCCATCATGTATGACATTCCTGTCATATTTCCATGGTCTCCCCAACAAAACATGACAAGCATCCATGGGTATGACATCACATAAAACTTCATCCCTATAAATACCTATTTTAAACTCAACTTTACATTGTTGACTTACCATGACTTGATGTCCTTTCTACAACCATGACACCCTATATGTATTCATATGTTTTTTCGTCTCCAACTTTATCTTTTCCACCATCTTCGTGGATACCAAGTTGTCAGTACTTCCACTGTCTATGATCACCTTGCATACTTTGTCTCTAGTCTTGCAAGCAGTTCTAAATAGACTGTTTCTCTGAACTAGTTCTCTTACCTCTTTCTTTGGCTTTACGAGATATTTCCTCATCATGAGGGATATTCCTTCTTCATTTGCCTCTATTTTCATATCTATATCCACATTCCTATGTTGCGCCTCATAAATGTGAGCTTCCTTAACTCCTGCATTTTTCCTTTCAGGACATTCCCAAGACATGTGTCATGTTTTTCCACAAGCATAACACTTCACTTCTCCTCCTCTGCCTCTTCCTCTACCTCTGGGAAAAGGATTTCTTCCTCTAGAGTGTCCTCTAGAACTTCCTCCTCTGTATGTCTAATTGTTAAATCCTCCATCTTCTCCTATGAATTTCTGGAACTTTTCTCTGTTGATTCCTCTTCTTTTGATAGGACTCTTCCCCCTATTCCTATGACTCTGCTTCCTTATCAATTTTTCTTCTTCCTTCAGGTCTACCTAATAAGAATCTTCTACTACACTTATTTTAATCATACTAATATCATATTTGATCTCATATCTCAATCCATTTATATACCTAGCAAAAAAAAAATCATCATTCTCCTTATGTTTTGCCCTTATATTCAACTTATAAAACTCTTCAGTATACTCCTTCACTGACAAACCTTTCTGTCTCAGATTCTACAACTTTCTGAACAAATTCAGCTAATAATCCTTGGGTATGAATTTAGCCTTGATCTTAGCTACCATTCTATCCCAATTCTTAATCTTGGACTTACCTTTCCTCATTTTGTCAACTTGCAACTCGTCCCACCATAAAGCTCCATGTCCCTTCAATTTGGTCACCGCATGCTTTACCTTCTTCTCATCATCAATCTCCTCATAGTCAAAGTATTTGTCTAAAGCACTTATCCAGTCAAGCAATTCTTCCACATCAAAATTACCTTCATACATCGGGACTTCCATTTTTGCTCTTGCTCCCATCTTGACAATAGCTCTCAACAATCACTCCTCTGCTGCTTTTTCTCCTACATATTATTCTTTTGCTTCTACAACTTCGTTGACATCACCATCCTCTGGTGCTCTCCTTTGTGTTATTTCCATGGCGTCTAAACTTGCACGAAGTTGTCTCATTTCTTCCTCCATGGTTTCATTGACCACATGTCTCTCCCTGCGTCTCCTTGGAGACATGATTTTAAATATTACTTTTTCACAGATCTTATTCCAATGCTCTATTACCACTTGATGCAAACCCCCTCCCCTCCTTGTGAGGGCTCGTACAAGCTCCCTATCTAGGACCGATTTTCACAGGAGCCATAGTGGCTTCAGGGTCCCCATAGAACCCTCAGAATCCTTTACCACATGCCTTTTCTCCCTTACCTGCACGAAAACTCATGTTCGCGAGGGTCTCCTTACTCCGGTGGAATCTTCATGTGACCTCGAGCCAAAACATGGGGCTTAAAATTTCAAAAGAGGCAACTTCGGTGCTCCAGAGCTTCAAGCTTCAAGAGTCCTTCCCTCAACACCTTCCAAAACCTCTAAATGTCGAAATCGCAAATTCATGGACTAGTGCTTCGGAACTTCGAGCTTCGGGAGTTCTAATTGTAACAGCTTCCAAATCTTCCAAACGCCGAATTGAAAAATTCTTGGAGGTTCAAGGATCGTTGATCCACGCTTCCCTAACAACCAACAATTGTGATCTAATCCGGAACTCCAGGATTTGGGATTTTTGAGACTTCAACACACATTGTTTCCCAAATCGTTGAACGCCAAAGTGGTGAAGGGTAGGGATCCACGGTCCATGTGTCCCTGATAATGAAAAACCTAGATTTTCTTTGAGCTTTGGGAATTTGTCCTTTTCATGCCAAAGTAACTTTGACTCATAATCCCCCAAATAGCCAGACTTTTGAATACTTGTTAATCCATGGACACGTGTCCCCATCAACCAACGCCTCATATTTGCTTCAAACTTCGGGGCTTTTTCCACCTTTACAACAAACACACAAAAATTGTTGAAGCAACGAAGTCTGAAGGACTCAAGGGTTTAACACTCGCACTTCTTACCTGGATCCAACGGTGATGAGGAAGTTCTAGCTTCTCCTGAACAGATCTCGTTTGTCCACCTTGAAACAAAGAGATTTTTCCCTTCCTCAAGCTTCTTCACTTGAAGAACTTAGACTCTGGTGCACACCTTGTGCTTCCCTTCTGAACTTTTCTCTTGAACGACTCAAGCCTTTGTGCACACTTTTCACTTCCTTTACAATATAGCACTCAAATTGTTCTCTCCTTCTACACTCCTTGCATAGGCTATGAGCACTCTTGTGCTATCTCTCCTCTGAGCTTCTTCAACGCTTAACAAAGTGTTGACTCTATGCACACTTTGCACCATTATCCTCTCTGAGCTTTTATACTCTTACGGGTATAGGCACACTCCTTGCGCTCTCTCTATGTAAACTTACACAATCTCTCCTGAGCTTCTGAAACTATAATAGTTTGGCCTCCACACTCCTTGCATGGGAACTGTGCACTCCTTGCAACAAGTTTTCAGAAGAGAAACAATTGAAACTTAAACAAACATCAATAATTCATTCAACAAACATTAAGATGCATGCACATGCATAAAACACAAAAATAAATATCACATCATTTACCTAGTTACTCAGAGACAAACAAGCTCAAAAATCTGAAGGCAATCCTCTGTTCTTCTATATTCCTTCAGCAAACATTTACAAGGTTTTCCACAGCTCTCAATAGATTCTTTCAACTTTTACAACAACTAACAATGGCTAACAACAACAACCTCATTTGGGCATATATTACATATATTTATACATGAGGGGGCTTCTTGAGCCTTCCCTCCAAACCATCTTAGTTCTTTCATATCATAATGAAATCATCCTACTGCTAAGGCTTATTATAATAAATATTCATATCTAAGGCGATGCTCAGGATCTATACAAACTACGGCCCATTAAAGGAAATTTACACTTATCCTTACACAATACAATGGCTCTCTCTTCCTCGAGCCTTACACACTTTATTACATTAAATGATAAATTTTAAATAAAATGAGATGGTTGGCGCTTCTCGCTTCTCGGGATATACTCCCTCCTTGTGTTGTTGCGTTGTTGAGTAGGAGTGATGCTCCTGCATTACTATCATTCTGAAATATTTCATGCGGCGGTTCTCAACTACCCTACCTGCGACAAGGAGCTATATGCCTTGGTACAAGTTGTCAAAAAGTGGAAACAGTGTTTGATGGGAAAGGAGACCATCATCCACACAGATCACCAGCCACTACAGTATTTTCAAGCCCAGATTAATCTACAACAAACCAAGCATTACAAGTGGATGGGGTTTTTATATCAATTTCATTCGGTCATAAAGTATAAGAAGGGAAGCACAAATAAGTTGGCAGACATGCTCTCATGACCACCCGCATCCAAGATTACAGTTTTGGGAACTCGAATACACATGGATCCTTTTACCCATGATGCATATAAAGAGGCATACATGGAAGATGAGGACTTCAAGGAGGTGTTTCAACATCTACAAGGCCAAATACATATACAAGAAGGTGATGGCAAGGTTGACTATCATTTTCATAATGGTTTACTCTAAAAAATCGACAAGATTTTTGTTCCTAAAGGTGAGCAATTGCATATTATCAGAGAGGCTCACACCTCCAAGGTTGCAGGTCATTTTGGTGTTGGGAAGATGGTTTCCAACTTACAAAGGTATGTGTATTGGGCCAGAATGCAAGAATATCTAGCACAGTATATTAGAGGATGTATACTTTGTTGTCCCAGAAATCCCAGCAACATGAAGCAAGGTCTATACCATCCCTTACATGTACCCACTTGACCTTGGGAAAACATTTCCATGGATTTCATGGGAGGTTTACCAAAAACCAAGAAGGGACATGACTATTTATTTGTGGTGATTGAGAGGTTCAACAAAATGTGCATTCGTGTGCCTTATAAAAAGACCATAAATAGGCAAGAAGCATCAAATTACAAGTTCTTTAAATAGGTCTGGGTGTACTTTGGGATACCAAGGAGCATTATCTCAGACAAGGAAGCCATAATTCTCAGTGCATTTTGGACTACAATGTGGGAGAAGATGGACACTAAATTGAAGAGTTTTACAATATTCCATCCACAAACAAATGGGCAGGCGGAAGTAGTCAATGTGACTTTGGTGCAACTTTTTGAGGGGCTACAATTAGAAGCATTTGAAGACCTGGGATGAAAATCTTATATATATACAACACTCTTATAACAAAACAGTCCACATTTCTACTAGTAAGTTACCTTTTGAAACTTGCTTTGGTTATTTGACACCTTCACCCTTAGATGTTGTATATGGACAAAAAGGAGGAGTGAAGATGGACCTCACAGGAGATGCATTAAACGTAGAAAAAATTGTTGAGAATATCAACAAGACCCATTTGCAAGTACAAAAGACACTGCAAAAGTCACAAGAAAAGTACAAGGCTAGACATGACCAACACAAAACAAAGATAACATTTAGAGTGGGAGACAGAGTATGGTTACATTTGAATAAGGAAAGGATACATGGTCCTGGTAAGAAGACCAAGGCTCTGTGGTATGGTCCTTTTGAGGTATTGGAAAAGGTGGGAGATAATGCCTACAGACTCAATCTACCCCCATACTTGTGCATTTACTCAGTAGTGAATGTGGAGAATCTCAAACTCTATGAGCCTTCCATGTTGGATCAGGAGGAGGAGTAGGTCCTACCTTCCATAGAGGACTTAGCACCATATGCTCAAGCAGAGTTGGCAGAGGACATAGTTTTGCAAAAGCAGTCTAGAACTACAAGACAAGCGTAGCATGACCTTTGGCATATTGGGTTGAAATGACAACTTCTAGGAAAAGCAAAGTGGTACTCCGGGGAGAAGGTAGAGGAAAAATTTCCTCACCTCATTCAGTAAATATTTTGGGGACCAAAATCCTCCCTAAATGGGGAGGTATAATCTGTATTGGATAATTATATTATTTTTCATCTATCTTATTACTTTATGGGTGGAAAAATTGGAGGAATCATCTCGTAGGATCATTTTAGTGATTGGTTTAAATTTGGGTCCAAAAAAACATCTAAAATATTCCAGAGTCATTTTGAGGCATCAAACATCACTTTTTTGGGTTCAAATCTTACTATGGAGGAAGATTGTATATTCTATACACTGGTACCTTTCCAATGGTGCAGACCATTCTTCAATCGGAGTTCGTATGAGAAATTTATACCACTCACAAGTTGACCTACCATATTGATCACCACGGTGTGAGTGAATGCCACGTCACCCTCCATTACTTAGACATATGGGGCTATCCACGTAGTGTATTTTCTAATAACATTATAAAAGGTCCAAAACCGTATCACAATTTAAAGTTGAGGAAGTCAAAAACCTACCCCTAGATGGCTATCGAGCTATGTTAAATATAGAACCATTAGGAGGAGAAAGGGTTCTATTCTATGTTATTGTATTTTGTTCCATAGAAAATAAGAACAACTGGGAGTGGGAAATTCGAGAGCATAAAAAAGGGGGTTAATGTTTTGTAGTAGCCTAACAGACCGTAGATCTTAGGTTACTCCATATAGAGTTCTTTTTTCTTTGTATTTGCATTATTTCCATACTAGAGAAAAGAGCGCAGAGCAGCGTCACCTTCTAGCTGGGTTTTCTCTCGTAAGGGTTTCCTAGATAGAATCTTTGTGTTATCTTGTGGATGGTGTCAGATTGTACTTTACTGTTTTCTATTTCGGCATTTTATCTATTTCACACATAAGCAAAAAAACAGTAACTAAATATTCTGGAATCTAAAGGAATTTCACCTTCATAGTGTAGATTTCAGTTTTATTTATCAGATATGTTGTGACGAACTGTTCCAATGGAATATCCACGGTAGTTTACAGATCAAAAACACATGACCTATGAAGGGGATATTTGACCTCCAAGTGGAGTTATGTGCACCATTATATTTTTTTAGTGCAAGTTATGGATCAAGGGGTCCTCAACATGGTGACGATAGGAAGCCTAGCCTTTTGGCCTTAGAGGAATATTTCATGCATCCAGAGCGAAGAAATTCACCTTGAACCCACACACTTAACCTCCCAAGCATATCATTTACCTCTAAGTGGTCATATTGGCACCATTAGAGATTTTAGAGAAGTAGGTATTAGTCTGAAGACTTGGACCAAGGTCAAGCAATGAAACTTGTGCATTAGGCCTAAAAAGTAGCTTCCATGGCTCAAGAACCATCAATGAGTCCTCAAACCACCACAGATGACCTCTATGTGGGATAATTGGCCTTTGAGTTGCAATATGGACAACGTTATAAGGTTTTAAGCACTAAGTATGGGTCATGAGGTGTTAGACATGGTTGAGGGAGAAAAATCGAACCTTGAGAGATAAAGTAAGCTTCCAAGCATCCAAATCCAAGAGAAACACCTCAAACCACCACACCTAATGTCTTGAGAGTACCATCTCCCTCTTAGTTGGGATATGGGAACCATTAGATGGTTTTGAGCTCTAGGTATGAGTCTTGTTTCCTTGACCATCGTTGGGGGAGGAAACTCATGCCTCAAACCCTAAAGGTAGCTTCTAAGGCTTAATTAACATGAACAAGGACTTGAACCACCACATAGGACCTTTTTATAGGAACTTTGTCCTTCAAGAGGGGACATGGGATCTATTAGAAGGCTTTTAGCACTAGATTGGGGTCATGGTGCCTTGAACATGGTCTAGGGATGAAACCCTGGCCTAAGGCCCTAAAGAAAACTTGTAGGCATCCAAGGCCAAGAATGTCACCTCAAACAACCACACATGATGTCTTGATGGTATCCTTGACCTTCGAATGGGGATATGGACAACATTAGGAGTTTTTAACCACTAGGTATGAGTGTTTGGGCATTAAACATGGTCAATGGAGGAATCTTGGCATTAGGCTCTAGAGGAAACTTTTAGATCTCCAGGTACATGAATGACACCTCAAACCACCATATATGACCTCTAAAGGGGACCTTGGACCTTAAAGTGGGGATATGGGAGTCATATGATATTTTGATCACTCGACATGGGTATTGGGTCCTTTGACGTGATCAAGGGAGGAAACTCGTGCCTTAGATCCTAAAGGAATCTTCTAGGCATCCAAGACCAAGAATGGCACATTGAACCACCACAAAGGACCTTTCCAAATTATCCTTGGTCTTTGATTGTGGATAGTTGGCATTATGAGGTTTTAAACATTAAATATATGAGTCTTTAGACCTTGGATATGGTCAAGGGAACAAACAGACCGAGATCCCTTGATTCTTGGTGCTCAAATTCTTTAAGAAAGGCATTGACATTAGCAAGAAGTTATTTGATAGCCAAGAAAGACATTGGGTACCATGGCCATAGTTTAAAGCATGCTTTGGACTCTCCAACCTAAGCATGGTCATTTTGAATAGGGTCAAAAGCTCGATCTTGCACTCTATATTTCTTAAGTTAGCTATGCAAATCCATTTACAAATCCTTGTTAAACTTGGAGTTTTATTGTATTATGCAAAGAGGTAGTAGAAAGGAATATCAACAAGAACAAAAAGGGTCATCTTCAAAGCCCCAACAACATTCATAACAATTATGGAACACTCTAAAAAGTATTAGAATAAAGTGAAAAACAACAAGAACAAGAGGGTTCATATTCAAAACTGTAACGATCTTAAAAAAAAAACACTAACAAAACAATCAAAAATTGGAAACTAGACTTTGATATTATGTGTTGAATTTTGTTTATGCTGAGATTTATTCAAAATTGAGTCCTTTGCTCAAAGGACTATAAATTGAACAATAATATTATATTTTTGACTTTGGATTTTATGGAGGTTTCTTTAAAAAGAAATGAAATTATTTTACCCAAGGCAATGCCAATTCAAGTTTCTTTGTAAATATTGTGAAAAGTTTAAGAAAAAACAAAAAAAGTTGAATCTGTAATAGAAAAGGATGGTTGTAAGATTGACTACATAACATTGATCAATAAATAAATTTGACAAGTAATAGATATAATTAAATAAAACGAATAGTTATGATAAAAGTTGTGAGCATGTGTTATAATTTATGTGATAGACATAAACATTGTGTGATGTATTTGGAAAGAATATGTTGTTATAGTAAAGGTGTGTAGTAGGTAATTGTCAAGAGTTATTGTTAATAATTAGTATCAATAAATTGTATTTGAGTATATTAGTTTTTTAGATATATTTATCTATGTATGTTGTATATATGTAATTGTAGATAAAGTTTAATGGGTTAGTTTAATTTATTGTCATCAATGTTGTTGGGTATTTAGCTAAGTCCATGTCGATGGGTGTCAAATTTGAATCTCCCTAGGTGAAGCACACTAGTCTACAATGGCGGGTTTACTACGGATGTCATTCATGAATGTTGGAATGCATCCCTTGAGTTTCCCCAAAAGGTTTTGCTTGGAAAAAAAATGTAGTCGTACATAACCTCGGGGATTAGATCAATGTATAAAATTTGTTAGGCAGCGGAAGCAAAACATAGCATAAAACCAAAGCATAAACAAGCAAGATTAAACCGATAACAACAATCACACAATTGACACGGTGATTTATGTGGAAACCCAATACAGGGAAAAATCGCAGGGCAATAATAATCGGTATTCTTATTATTCAAGGGAGAATTACAATAGCCAACCCAGGCATACAACCATCCTCTCCTCTCATACGCACAACACCTCAGTGTTGTGTCTTTCTCTCACACACTCACTATACATTGCACTGCATTGCCCATTCACCTCTATGGGCATGCTCATATATATAGCATCTCTCAAACAGTTAGACTAACTAATTATAATTAGATCCCCCAGTTACACAATATGTTCACAAAAGAGTGCACGCATACACATTCCTAATATAGCTGCATGCATGTACATGGGAAATTCATTGACATGTTTCCAACAATCTCCACCTTGACAACAATTTACTTGATATATCATGCCCTTAATTAATTCATCACCGTTCTTGCAAGCCAAGAGAATCCAAACACCATCACAGCTCCGCAACTTCTCTAATAGTACTGTTACGTGAACATGCTTGCATGATTCACTCCAATATGGACCATTCTGCCTCCATCAAAAACCCGTCTTATAAACCGATGCACTTGTCCCATTTTGATATGCTAGATTATTAGTCAAATGCACAACACTTTGACCACCACAAAACACCACATCATGTACCTGTCCAAACTTACCCAATAGATCCTTGCATTCTTTCAAGACATAACCTGAAGTAGATCTCCTCTCGTCCAAAACTCATGAATCATAACCACAGACTAAATCACTACAATCATTTTAGGTGATACTTTTGTTTCTGTGTTTGAAGCACCCATTTCCATACTCTTCACCTAGTTTTTCCATGTGTCCACTGACAACACTAACTGCATGTGAAATGTTGACCATTTCTCATCGCAATCATCAAACTTCCTACTAGCATATAATACTTGAGATATATAACCATTTTCTTCTTCATCGATTAGGACATAAACCTGATGAGAACTTACAATGGAAAGTTAAATGGATTTTACCGGTTTCACATTATTCATACAAAATTTCCTGAGTATCTTCACCACATACTTCTGTTGTGATAACCAAGCATACCATATTTCATGTCTCTGTATATTTCCATGCCCAAGAATTATTTTGTTGCTCCCAGATCCTTCATAATAAACGTCCTAACCAACTGATCCAACCTGTTGATCTCAACCATGATTGTGCTTGCAACAAGCATAACATATAACACCAAGATAATGAATATACCATAAACACAATGGTTATACTCACTTCTTATAAAATTTGGCTCACCATGAAGGAATCAAACATCTTGTACCATTTTCCTGACATTCTTCAGACCATACAATGATTTTTGAGTTTGCAAACAATTCTTCTGTTGTGATTCTGAACTAATTGTTCTGGTTGTTCCATATACATCCTCTTATCCAAAAAAATCCATGTAAAACAGTTTTAACATCTAGTTGTACTAACACAACTAGTGCTAACACAATATGAATAGAAATAAGCTTTTAACAACTAGTGAGAATTTTTCATGGAAATCGATACCTTCCAAATACCCTTCTACTACCATTCATGCTTTGAACCTTTCATCTTTACTATGTTTGATTTTATAAAAGGAGATTCATCAAACACTGCATCTTTATCCATGATGATTCTATGGGTAGTAGGATTCCACATTCTGCATTCCTTAACATCATCACCATATCAAAAATCTACCTGTTTGATCTGGGTACTACTTAGAATGTTGATAAAAAACATAAGCATCACAACCGAATAACTTCACATTTGAGTAATTATCAGATGACATGTTCATACCTCTTCCGGAATCTTCCTGTCTTTTGCAACCGATGGTGACTGAATTACCAGATAGCACAACCGCTTATTTCCACAACTATTGTTGCAACTTGGCATTACTGAACATCCCTATTCGATCCCAGCTTCCTTGCAATATTTTCCAAGTTCCATGGATATGAACCTACCTTCATCATATATTCTCAAATAGTTGATTGACCTGCCAACACATCAACGTTTCTACAAACCCACCTTTCTAACCTGGACACACTACTCCACCTCGAACTTTGCATTCGAACAACCTTGACCAAATCTGACCAAGTCGGCCAAGTAAGCCTTCGCCGCTTACCTGCAGACCTATTTACAATGGAGTTCACCAAGCCTTTTATAGGCTTCATTACATGCAATCCATGGACACAATACCACAGGATATCCAAAAAACATGGACCCGAAAAACCACTTGCTTTGACCTAAAACCCATATTTAACTCATTAACTCTTTCACTGAGTCAAGATTAACCCAACATACATGCCCCCTCACATATTCAATCTACCTAAATCTATGTTTAGACTTTTCATAGGTGACCTGATAACCAAGGGTACACATGCCTATCCAGGTCTTACAGACATATGCCCATTTACATGCAATCAATAATTTTTACAACTCCAAAGTAAATACATTTTTTTTTTTTTATTTCACGGTGACTCAACCATCACTGCCTTGCACCTTCTATGTGAACACAAGTGGTGAGACACAACAGAAAGACAAAACTTCATCAACCATACATGTAGTTGAATTTGCTTCTTTTGTGGAGTCTTCTTTGGATGTTTGTTGTATTTTCCAACAATTCTTCTTGAGATGCCCAGATTTGCCACATAACCAACATTTTCCCTTACCCTTACTGTATTTTGACTTAGACTTGGTTATACCTTTATGATCTTTCCCTCTTTCTGTAGATCGACCCCTGACCACCATTTCTTCTGCTTTTGAGGTTTCTTTACTGGATTTTTTCCTCATCTCCTCAAACAACAAAGCTCACACAATAGTGTCATAATCAATGGCATCTGTTGAGTTAAACCACATAGATGTAACCAGATGATCCCAAGACTTAGGAAACGAACACAGTAGCATAACCGCCTTGTCCTCATCTTAGTACGTTACGTCCATACCAGATAATTGACAAATCAGAGTATTGAAAATATTCAAGTGATCAACAATTTTTGTACCTTCTTTCATTCGCAAGCTGTACAACTGCCTCTTCAAGAAGATTATGTTCGTCAAGGACTTTGTCATATACAGACTCTCCAGTCTATTCCACAAACCTATTGTTGTCTCCTCTTCAGCAATGTTAAACAACACTTCATCTGCCAGACACAAACGAATGGTACCGAGAGCTCTTGCAAGCAAATCTTCTCAGTCCTCGTCTTTCATGCTTACTAGTTTCTTTATCTTTCCAGCCAATGCCTTTTGCAATCCTTGTTGCACAAGCAAATCTTGCATCTTGAGCTTCCATAGCGCAAAGCTATTCTTACCGTTGAATTTCTCCACCTCAAACTTGGAACTCTGCACTTTCGCCATTAACAAAAAAAACTCCAAAACCATTGCTTATAAAACTGACTCTCTTTATAGTGAAAGAGTATTATTATATTATAATGGAATTCCAAAAAAAATTAATTAAAAAGTTTAATACTAAAATTTAATATATAAACCTTTTATTAAAACAATATAGGATTCACCTTTTTAAAGGATACACTTCCTCCACCCACTTATGCCTTAAAAACACTCCTTTAAGCACACAATATAATAATAATAGTCACCTTTTCATACGACGTGTGCATGACCTCGGCTTTATCAAATTTATTCTCCACTAATTTCATACCATGCTAAAAAAAACTTCAATTCATCGTTTTTAGATCGGCGTTCATGTGGTGCTTGAATGGGAACCCTAATTTTTAGAGATCGGTGCTCCTTGAGTGTGGATGGGGAGTGTTGATTTGGCGATGCTCTATGGTGCAAAAACTAGGTGCGTTGATTTAGGAATTTTTTCTATTTCTGAAGTGTGAGATCGTTGATGCTTCTCTAACATTTCCTAGGGAGCGTTGGTGACCTGAAACTCACTCAATCACACTTTTTGGTTTTCATAAAGTATCCAGGTTTTTCAGTACTTTGGTCTGCTTTTCCTTACGTGCCAAAAACACATTGAAAGGTTCTTGCGCTCACAAGAGACCTGCACACAATTCGCCTTGGCTCACTTGCGGCACTTACTCAACTTGCTCTGATACCACTTGTTAAGCAGCGAAAGCAAAACAGAGCATAAAACCAGAGCATAAATAAGCAAGATTAAACCGAGAACAACAATAATACAATTGACATAGTGATTTATGTGAAAACCCAATACAGGAAAAAAACAAGGGACAATGATAATCGGTATTCTTATTATTCAAGGGAGAATTACAATAGTCAACCCAGGCATACAACCATCCTCTCCTCTCATACACACAACACCTCAGTGTTATGTCTTGCTCTCACACACTCACTACACATTGCACTGCATTGCCCATTCACCTCTATGGGTATCCTCGTATATATAGCATCTCTCAAACAATTAGTCTAACTTATTGTAATTAGATCCACCAGTTACACAATCTATTCACAAAAGAGTGCACTCATACACATATGGGCATTCCTAATATAGCTGCATGCATGTGCATGTGACCGCATGGGAAATTCATTAGCATGTTTCCAACAAAATCATTTGTCCAAAACATATTGCCAATTAAAAAACTGAAAATTATAAATTCAAATTTGATTCAATCCCTTAGAATTATCATAATTAACAATTGAAATACCCTTCATCCAAATATTTTAAGAAAAAAAAAAATCCCACAATTTTATTTATATATATATATATACACGATCACAATGCATTTATAATATCATTGCCCAAAAACATCCCACAATTTCAAAACAAGATAAAACTGTCGAGCTCTAACAAACATCAAATGGCAATATCGAGCTTTAAACAGAGATTGATATGGTTTCTACAATGAATTACACAGTATCTCCTGGTTGAGATGATTATAACAGTGGCAAAAGCATGAGAGAATGATGTTACTCCAATCAGAATTCATATTAATAAAATTTTGGAAGATGAGAACGCAGATGTGTACAAATTTGAATAGACGTGTGTTGTAGCCTGAGGGGATTTCCTCCTTGAAAGTTTTTCTTCGTTTGAACATCACAAAATCTCAAACAAGCTCCCTACCGTATTTGTCTGTCGAACTGTGATCTAGCAGCAATGTGAAGTAATTAGTATCATAAAACCCGATTTAAACCTCTACAGACATGCTCCCATTGTCTGGGTTTCCCACCACTCTAATATTTCCATATCCATTTCATGCCATACAGTGCAGGGCAAACTACTAGCCTCACTGTAGTGCTGGGAGGCGACTTTCAAAATGTACAGCTGTAGAAATCTTATAGGGAGAAGTTGGAGTCTATGATGGTGATGTTGCTTGGTGAATTTCTTAGAGTCTATACATCTGCATATTGGCACATATAGGATGGAGAGATGCAATTTTTTGACAACATCAAACGCGACAAGGATCTTGCATAAACCGAGCATTTCATTCGAGAGACTCACAAGAAAGACCCCTTGAAAAGGCTATAAAACTAGTTATCGACCAAGAAGTACAAGCATGGCAAGAAGCTCCAACCAAGGGTTGATTTCAAATGAGAATGGAAGGCCTCCAAACATACCTGGTGAGAAAAATACCAATAATTCACCACCCGACAACGCTGAAGAGTTGTTCAGAAGGTTGGCGGGACATTCAACTGAAAGAATCCAAAAACTCGAACCGTGATGGAGATTATTTTTAATCTTGAATCGCCAACCAGCAAAGCAAAGAGGAGAAGAGGAATCATTGTCACAAAGATCATATGATCGATCTAGTCGATATAGAAGAAGATACCGAGTTCAAGGAAGACATTCATGAGCATTCCTCACTTACAGACTATTAGAATGAGATGACGGCTAACGGGAAATTTATGAAAATAAAGGCATCAGCTGGAAGAAAGCAAAATGTTAATATAGCATCAACTAGCACGGATGTATCTTAACTCTAGATTTAGCAAGTACTTAGTAATTACTCTTACTTCCTCTTAGTGTTTAAAAAAATGGAAGAATGTATTTTATAATTATTATGATTTTTTTAGTTCTTTATTATTATGGTAGACAAATTCTCCATTTTCATTTTTACGGAGTTTGGCGAGCTTCAAATGAGACATCCTCCTTCCCTTATACAACTTCTCATAGGGTTTCCTCATTAACCAAATCATTCCAAGAAAACAAATACAAAGAGAAGAATGTGATGGTGATGATTGAAAAGGCTATCTCCTTCCTTTTATAACTTCTTTTAGGGTTTCTTCATGAATCCTAGTGAATTCTGAAGCACTCCAAGATGACAAATATAAAGAGAAGAGTATGATGATGATGATCGAAGGGCTTTCTTCTTCCTCTATTTATATGAGAAGTGAAGGAGGTCAACAATATATATGTGGGCTTATGCCCTTATAAGCAAGCTACAATAACAAATGTAGGCTCACATATGTGGAGCACTACACTCCAAGGGTACACATCTCAAGCTCCAAGATGATATCATCCACAAGCAAGGCTCCAAATGCAAGGGCACTCCACCAAGTGTGTCAAATGCTCTTCCTACAAGCCTCCAAAGCCTCCCTCAACCCTCCTAAGCCATGTACTCCACTGGGTCCACTCCCATTGCATGAACATTGTAACAACCCAGGCATCCCCAAGCCAACTCCAGTTCTCTACATACAAGAATCCAAGCTACCCCATGCTATCTAGGGCTTGATGCCCTCATCCGAGATGCACAACACTCCTCCTAAGTAGGGAATTCTCCAAGCAAGCGAACATGTCCATGTGGCCATGAAGGACGTCATCCAAGTTGTCAAGAGAACTCCAATGCCCTAGGGAAGAATGTCAAGCAAGCACCCACCTTAGATAAAGCAATCATTAAGTAAGTTATCTCCAATGTGCAAATCCATCACGAACCATCCACGGGATGAACATACACCATGTACTCCAAATCTCATGAAGCACCCCTAAACATAATATACACACTTTCGAAGTACCTTGAAAGCTAACATTATCTAGTCGGCAACAAAATCTAAGAGAATTGCATCTGATAAGATGTTTAGAACTAATAAATATGGCCAAACTCGCATCACCGATTCACCACAGCATTATCATGTTATCATAAGAACAACTAATATACGTTAGTTCAATATATGCACCCAGCAAAAACATCACAAAATGGACCGATTATAGAAACACAATGTCTTGCTTGAGAAATCAGTTACATGATAACCTCTACTCCAGTACATTTATATCAAAAGAGAATCCAGTCATTGTAGTTGAACCAATGAGGTAATTGTTCTTCGAGAAAGTGAAAACTTTATACAATATTCCTTGCACAAGAGGTATAAGCACTTGAAAAATAAAAACTCATGCAAGAGATAACCTGGAGTCATTCTGATGTAGGAGCATCATACCCCCCAGTCAAATTCGATAATCAAACTTTCCAGAGGGTGGACGTGGCCACGAGGACACGATTTTCTCGTATTTGATTAAGTTTGTTGTATATTGTTGTGTAAATTGCTCTTTTGAAGCATCTAGTTAGCAATTTTAGGAGGAAATCATGGATCTAAGATTATCCACGAGATTGTATTCTCTTTTATAAATTGTCAGTCTGCGGACAATAGAGGTCCAGAGGCGGCCAAGGCATAAAATCCCGTAAAACTATGTAACAAGGTTGGAAGTTCGAGCTCAAATTAATAGAATTGTGTTTATATGTATATCGTGAGTTTGGGATTCATGTGATAAGTCTGTGCGTGTGAATTTCATTGAATTAATAAGTTTGAATGCATATGATCCGACTGTGTGAGCGAGGAGAGTGATAATTGTAGGTCTGATGCGCACTAAGAACGTGGAGAGATCCACCGTCGACCACAGTAGGGTCGATGGTGACCCAAACAAAAATCGTTATTGAGTGTGTCAGCGATTATGGATTATGAATGCGTTGACAAATGGTTGCAGGAGACTGGAAATGGTGATCCATTGGAATCGATTTCGTGGCGATGGTGTTTTCCTCCGTAGGCGTACTCGATATCTTTTTGTTGTTGGATTCTCCCTTGTTCAGGAGCAACTTGTTTGATCTCAACGAGAGTGATAGAGGTTTAATAGTATCCCATGCATGGGTTACGATGAGATGGTGCAGTAAATCAAGAATGTTACCAAACTGGATCGAAGCCTTGAACAGCAAGTGGAGCATCCGGAAAGTTAAAAGGCCGATGACTAAAGATGAGTGCCGGAGCTACGAGGATGAGAGTTGAGCAATGAAGAAAAAGAGGAGCGTCATGGAATAGGATCGAACCACGAGACTAATAGTGGGAATAACTACATCTGGAGGAGAGCGCCATTGAAAGCCAGGGTGCATTAGAGAGATGTGTTGAATTTTATTGTTGCCAGGGACCAGTGTTATCAGAACCGGCCAGCCAGACCGGCCGGGTTCGGCAAAACCGGCCGACTAAATCGGACTTCAGGGAAAAAACGGTAGGACCGGCGGTACTAAACCGGTCGGTTACGCCAGTTCCGACCGGTTCTGCACAACACCCGTACAACACACTTAAAGTGGCGGATTTTCAATTTTTTTAAGAAAAAATAATAATTTTCTGTCAATTTCTATACATTATGTAGAGTTTTAGAAACTAGAAGCTGTGTTTTTCATTTAGAAACTAAAAAGCTCCTCAAAAGTAAAAGAAATGATCAAAACATGGTCTTAAAATGAGTAACAGGTTTCAAAACCAATTTTGCAATGGCTAACTGATTGCACGAAACGGGGAAACGATATGAAGTTTTCGAAACAGGTACAATACGAAACAGGCCCTCAACAAATGGAAAAACGCTATATATAAAAAAATTAAAATATAAAAAACGCTATATATAAA
>JZKD02S0228568.1:64965-87910 GCA_000966675.3 Picea glauca | reverse complement strand
TATATATATATATATATATATATATATAGTTTTAAAAAAAATAAAGAATTATATTGCAAAAAAAACATAATGATACACATAAAATCATCTTCATTCTAATTAGAGAAGGCCAAAAAGACATTAACTAACACTAACTGGAAGTTTGGGGACCCCACGGTCCCTTTATTTGTGGTCAACCGTACCTTACGGCGTTGTCCTTTCAAGAAACTCCGTACGATACGGCCGATGGCGTTTCGAGGCTGTACCATACCCGTTTCGGCGTACCGTACCGTTTTGGGCTCCGAAAGAGAGCGAGGGGGGACGTTTCCTGCAACATAGCTCTCAGCTATCCATGTGTGGTTTGTCCCCATCAATTTCACTTCATATTATATTTATCAATTATTTTGATCTGTACATGCACTTCTCGCACATGTAAACTCTAACATTTATTTTCCATGCCTTGCAAGATTTTCTAAAATGCCTTTTTATATTTCTAGTTTTGACTTCAAACATTGCAAGCAACTTCCAATATTCTCCTTATGGAGACTCGAGAGTGAATCCCCCAAATTTACAAGTTTGGAAAAAACAATGAAATAGAGACAAGAAATAATATCCGTTCAAATTGATCAAATAAGAGAAGAGGAACAATTACAAAATCATTCACACTAACACAGAAATTATCATTAAGCTTTTATTCTAACATGCACTCTATTTACCCTGATATGTGCATGTGATCAAATGAGATGGAGGTATGAATAGCATACAATAATATGTCTCCACTCTATTAAAGATGGGGACCTCATTACACACATGTTAACTATAAAATCAATCAAAATATAACAGAAACTACAGTATTATACTCGGTGCTATTTTGGTTATGTGCACTCTTACTTGCTATATAAATGAGAATCTTTGCATATGTGTATAAATGGTTTGGATTCGTATTGATGCACATGATTATATATGTTTTTTTTCAAATTTTGAATATTTTATATAATTTTTGGTTGACCGGTTTTTTCCAGTCCGGTTTCAAATAATCCAATCCGGTTTTCAGTTTTGATAACACTGCTAGGTACGTGATAAGTCCACATGTGGACCAATTTACCCATAGGTCCGAGGATCGAGATCTCAGAAAAACTCTATGCGAAGGACCCCAGAATTGGTCTTCAATCACATTCCAGTGACAACCAAAACGTAATTTTATTCCAAGAGCAAAAACTTTATACAATATTCATTGCACAAGGACAAACCAAACAAGATGCCTTTAAATTTGAAATTAATTCCAATTTTATCTCTAATGAATCCCTAAATAATGAGTCCCTAGCTAGTTGACGGAAGTGTTAACAACTCCAGTGACCGTTTCAGATAATCCACTGCAGCAGGTACATCATCAAATGCAAGTGATCCAATGGCAAGCTTTGCTGCCTTGTGTGCCTCAGCAATTTTCCCAGGCGGTGGCTGGTAATTTCTATCGTAAGAATATGTAACAGCTGGGGCAGCTTCTGGCACAGTAGAGATGTGCTCTGGCTGTCTTCGTTCATATGCTCCATTGGTACCCGCAACCGAAGTATAATGTGTGTTAGGTTGGTACTCTGGATTTGATTGAGAATTCAAATGATAAGGGACTGTCCCAGGGTGATTACCATTTGTATTTTGATAATATGAAGTATTGGAAGGGTAAGAGCCATGGCTTCCTGGTTGAGAATCCAGACTCCCGTCATGCACTGTTGAAAAAGAATGATTAAGCCGGGGAGAAATTACATTCTCATGTGATGAAGCTGTTGATGAATAAGGATATGCAGCACCCAATTGACCAGTATGGTTATCTTGCGGTGCTGCTTGCATGGTATAGTAGGATGGTGTATATGCAATTGGGCTGCCCTGAGAATACTCTGAAAAATCCTGGGGGGTCTGTAAATGAGAACCATGGACTGCTGCTGTCTGAAAATCTGGGGGCGAAAACGCTGGAGCTTGGACTGCTGTTGTCTGATACTCTGGGGCAGAAAAAGCTGGACGTGTGCCCATCTCATCTGCAGAATAGTGTTGAACACTTCTTGGGAATTGAGATGGAGATTCTTGCACTGTTCCTGCATCTCGAACTGGCTTTTCTGAATCGCTTGGCTTGCCTGCTTGAGACTTATCTGGCCATAATTGTTCAGATGATTTCTGAAAAGCAAATAACTTATGAGCGAATATCAACCAATAAGAAAATAAATTCTAAGCTTCCACTTATTCTCAAAGAACCAATCCGAACAAAAACAAAGCTGATAGTGTCCTTGCAAAAGAAAGAAAAAACATTTAGCAAATAATGGAAGGTCAGAAACCAAGTGAAAATAGTTTTAAACAGTTTTGAAGGATCATTCATTGGTACTGCTCCAGATTAACCTATTGGATACAAATCTGAAATATACTAACAAAAGACATGGACCTCAACATGCACCGGAAAAGATGAATGAAAAAGGATAGCACCATATAAATTCTACAGTAACCAAAACGACCATAGTAAACAAAACAGAACTGCCACAAGTCATTTAAATTGAATCAAGCAAAAGGGTGTTTACAACTAACAAGAAATTTAAGTTAAAATTCTATAATTAAGTTATATAGTTGGGGTGCCTCCTGACAACAAGACAACTTGGGTCCCTATATGCATTTTGGGGATGTGACTTAGCCAAGATTCAAATGTTGATAGTACTGCTGCTGCTACCAAAATGGACCTAGAATATTTTTCTCTATATAGACCATCACATGGTTGCTCCTATTCAAGACATGGATAAGCCAATGAAGCGTTCATGGTACACCCACATGCCAGCCTCCTTATTATAGTATAATTATAGTTTTCTTTCTTAAAAAGAGCATCTTTTAAGACAAGGATAAAAAATTAAAATGTAAAGATACTTACATCTCCCTCCAACGAAACATCCACAGGTACTGACAGATCTTGATCACCACCAGGAGGGCCTGGTTCTGGTCTCCTTCCTTCTTTAATTGCTTTCCGTATCTCTGCAGCCTTCCAGACTGCATATTTCTGCTTCTGCTCAATCTGCTTATTTGGTCATCAAGAAAATCAGAAACCCTCTCAAATATGATTCAAAACATACACGGTGTAAGTTTCAAATCACTGAAATATCATACAGCAGGATAAGATGCAACGGAAATAAACTAGTAAGGTAAGAAATGGTTCAAAGAAACAATGGAAGTTAACTAATGAATAATTGACTGAAACCATTAAAAGGAAACACAAGGAATATAAACTACTATCTAATAATATCCCAGGATAGTGATGCACACAGAAGGAGCACGGTAGAGAACCTACAAATTATGGTGAATTTAAAATATTGAATACGTTCAGTAAGCACAAGGAAAGGAATAGTTAGGAAAGGAAGACGCACTTCAGGTTGTAGTTCACCAAACTGGTGGAGAATCTCAAAAAATATGCTTGCTGCATAAAACGTCTTTGCAGTATTCCTGAAATATAAATAGGAATGTTGTCAAATGTCTGAAACCTATATATTTAACTTCAAGGTACTATACATTCTCCCATATCATTGACATCAACTGTACACATCAAAGTCATCATCTCTCTAAAGCAAGTATCTTCTTCAGATACTTAAAATGCTGGCAACGAGCCTCAGGAAGTGAATCATAATATCATTGACTAGATTGGACATTGAGAAAACTACAGATAAATATAAAACATCCAAACATTGCACAATAGCCATATACACAAGTAAATCATGTTCAAATGGTCATACAAGTCTGCCCGTCCTGCTCTATCTTGTTTGTCAGCTTTTGCAAAAACATTTGAAGCAAAGCCCTCCACATAAAGACTATCATCAGGACCCAACGTCAAAGCCTTCCTGTCCTGCATAATAAAACCACAAATTTGTAAGAACACAGATATGCAATTTTTTAAAATCTAATTAGAAAGACTCCTAAATCCATCAAACAAAAGGTATCTTGCAATTGCCCTACATTTAAGATATGGATTTTTTTTTTTTAATTTAATTTGAAGCTGGTTCATAGTAAATAGACCAAACATCAATATGCAGTCAATTTCCTAATCCCTCAAACAAAAGGTAGCTTGAAATATCAATATTTCTCTATGCCCTTTGATCTCTTCCAGATTACTTGTACTCAAATTTTGGAAGAAGCAGTGTAGTTCCTAACTACTAGTCTTAAGCTCTCTATAATCAAGTTTTTTATCACCTAGTCTTACCAAAAAATATCTCTTAAAGTTCATATGTTTTCAAACTTTGGAGCTATCACTAATCTGCTGATGATTCTCCAGTCTTCAGTAGATGACAATATACAACATTTACTTGTGCGGATGGATATCTGTCTCTTCCTAGTTATAGTACTTGCATGCACCTACAATCAATGGTCCCCATGCTTTCATTTTATAAATTTAGTTTTTTTCCTAGAGAGGCACCTTTAGTATTTCATGAGATAGTTCTCCATCCCTCAAATCTGATACTCTGATAACTCTAAACTAGTTCTATAATTCCTACCCTCTTATCTCCAACAGAATGTGCAAATAGATTGGTAAGTACAGCTACCTTGGGTCCAAACTACATCTAGTTCCTATCTCCATAAGAGTATACACATAGATTGGTAAATAAAGGCACCTTGGTTCAAATTACATCCAGTCATACATAACTAAGATAGAATTTGTGTAATGCAGTCTCTGTTAATCCTGTAGATAAACAATTTGTTCAGACCAACAAAATTTCTCAGCTCTAGAAAACTCATTAAAAGGAGACATAATAAAGGTCAATTAATAAGGCAAAATGATTAATCCAAAACAAAATTGAGTGCAAGTGTAGATTCAGACAGTTCTGGCAGCAGTGATCTAAGTTCCAACACAGAGCATTCAAACAATGGCAAGTCAAATCATTCTCTAAAATATCCAGCTCTCTCTACTATGGATCCTATAATTTATGGTGGAAGGCGTTCTCATCTTATTATTCAATGATGAGTCAAAAGAAAGATATGTAAGCAATATTCCACCGCGTAGACATATATTGTCTTCAATATTGCAGTAAGCGTGAAAGTTCTCTTCAGGTGCTTTCTATTCAGATTGCACTCTAGACCCACCAGTACATTACTTTGCTAGAAAGATATGGTTTCTTCTCCCTGCAAGAGCTTCCTTTCTTTTCCCTGTTCATGCAAAGCAATCTCTACTATGAAACGAAAACAATAGGAAGGAATGTTACACCCTCATTTTTCAGATAATAAGGCAAAAAAGTTTAATCCTAAACAAAATTGTGAGTGCAAGTGTAGATTCAGACAGCTCCGGAAGCAGTGGTCTAACAAAGAGCATTCAAACAACGGAAAATCAAATCATTCAATAAAGAGCATTTAAACAATGGAAAATCAAATCATTTTCTAAAACATCCAACGGGTTGCTTAGCTAAAAAGCAACCAGTTTGAGAATTAGCCTCATCATAATAAGTGAAAGCTTAGCTCCTCAAAAACATTGAATAAATTTGCATGTCTGAACATTAATTATGCAATTTAAAAGTTATAAATATTAAAAATACATACATAATATAAATGCCATTTCAACACCCTGAAATGTTAAATATTTAAAATATGTTAAGTTACTAATTGTGGATTGCTTTTTACTTTAGAAAGTAAAAAGCATCATAGCATGACATTTTTCCTTTTTACGGAATTTTGAAAATGTCACTGTTTCAGATACCCATGCCTGTCACTGGTTCCAGGGGATATCAACCAAAAGAAAGCCACCTCAAACTGACAATTATATTATAGTTATCCATATTTTTCCAACTGACATTTTTATTAGGGCAACCAGAATTTAGCTGTAACAAAACTAGTCATCCATCATTTGGCACATTTGTATGATATGGATGTCATTTTTATTAGCCTAACTAGAATTAAGCTGTAATATAATTAGTCTTCCATCACAAGCTTGAGTTAAGCTAACAGTTCAAAACAAGTGTTTTCTTCTTGAAGATTATTGATTCACATCCAAAAGAGAGCAGGGTATTATATCCAAAAAGGGAAAAGAAGTAGGATATTGACATCTCCTTAAACTAAGCAGTCAAATTACTACATAAAAAGGATCCCTTGTCTTACACACAAGTAACTCTCTCCATATATTCAGTGATTTGACTACTTCACGGGCATATCACCCCCATAATTACCGAATTCGAATTTCCGTGTATAAAATTTGCAATATAAAAAAAAATCGACAATATATCAAAAAAACAATAGACAATTTGTAGTTGAAGGCCAGGTATCAGGCATCATGAGGAGAAATTCATCCCTAATTTAAATTTAAAATTAAATAAGGGCTGAATTTATCTTCTCTAATGAGGGAACACCATCTTAAACCAAG
Organism: Picea glauca; assembly: GCA_000966675.3. Classification (NCBI taxonomy): domain Eukaryota; kingdom Viridiplantae; phylum Streptophyta; class Pinopsida; order Pinales; family Pinaceae; genus Picea; species Picea glauca. The sequence goes on along the minus strand of JZKD02S0228568.1, from coordinate 81,567 downwards.
GGGTAATTAGGGCCAAAAAGGGTTACAGAATTACTTTCTCTAGCTGACTCATCAAGGAAACCAACAGGGCGCTCGTTGTTTTGGTCCGTTCCTTTTGGGGAATCCTCAGCCCTCGTTCCATTGCATACAGACGGCCTGTTCAATGAAAATTACCACCATAAGACCGACAAAAATTACAATAAACATAGAATATTTAGGGACGTTTTTCATTATAACTGATGAGGCAGAGCAGAATTCATACAGTAATATGCCACCAGATGCTCGTGCTTCTGCAGCTCATCGGCTCTCTGAAGATAAGGGAGTAAAATTTTTGCAGGCTCGGCGTCGTTCCCCATGGCTGATCTGTATTGCAGTCCTAGATTTTGAGAGAGGAACGAATGACCTCAACTGCGATCAACACTCAGCAATCCGAAACTGCCAACACAACGAAGAAGATAAAGGAAAAATGTCTGCAATTACCACTAGAACCGCATCACCGTAAACAGGAAAAATGAAATGAAACTTAGATCGACCGGACACCATTAACAAGAAGGTTTTGAATCGGGACTTTCTCTGTCGTTGGCTTACATCTTAAGTAAGGTTCAGCTATCCCGGGAATTTTTTATTAAAGTCCAATGGGTTCGCTGAATTATCGAATTATTCGCATCTTTAGCTTAGGACTTAAGCACGTCAAAATTTTCACTCGCTTCTGTTTGAAACCTATGTAAATTCTGCCTTTATTTAAACTGGTGCGATTCCTTTCCATTATATTTAAATACAAAATTTCGACTTGGATAAAAAAAAAAAAAAAAGGTGCGATCTCACTCGTGTTTATAAGTGCGACTCGCGAGTGGTCTTCCACTACCCTTAATTCCAAAGCTTCTATCCATCAAAATTATGCATGATATACTAGCATACCCCTGAAACTTATGATGCACAAAGTCAAGTTTTTTTTTTTTTTTAATGGTCCATGAATAATTAATAGAGGATTCATTGTATAGGGTTTATGAAGAATTAATTAAAATGAGCTTTTAAAGGGTTGAATATCAATGAATAAATGGTGGGAAGATGTAGATATCTCGTCAAATCAATTCAAGGTCAACAAAAATTAGGGTAGATACAAAATCATCATCAAGTCAGTGTGAGGTCAACAACAATCCGGGTTGCTAATAAAGGTTTGACAATGTTTAATGAAAAAATTGATGCCTAACCTAAATGAAACATGTGGCGAGAATGGTGTAGTGGTGATATATATATAGAGAGAGAGAACTCCCAAAGACTATTGGAATAGGAGGAAATAGAGGGTCATTGTTATTATTTGGGACAATTTCATTGGTCGCTAGTACAATTCAATTAGAGGCTAGAAACCACCGATTCAAATGAGATCAATATTCTATTATGCACGAAAGGATCATCATTTCAATAATTTCTCGTTAGTTGTGACACATTGGATTTGATGATTATCCTTTCCTAAGGTATGTATGTTTCAGGACCTAGGCATAAATCCCATTTCAAACAAGTGGCGTGTGGCCTAGATTACATTCTATAATTTTTCCATTTACACCATGCATTAAGAGACGAGCATGAAACACATATGTTTGAATGCAAAACTTCATTTACATACATTTGTTTTCAAACAACAATTTAATTTATCGAGGCTAGAGGCAAAATTGTCGACTATGTTCTTGCCTATGTTTACCATGTATAATTTTTACAATTGAAGAGAACAAGTACATATGGCATGCATGGAAACTACCCGACCAACTTATATTTTATCACCTTTGGGAACATGAGATTGTCTCATAGATTGATTCATTGTGAGCTTGTTGAACTTGAATATAATTACTAAAAAGCATTGGATATACTTTTAAATGTGCATTATAGTTTACGAAATTGAAGGTTGAAATTCAAAACGAATGAGAGATATTTCATTTAATATCATTTTGAATTCAAGAAAAAAAAGTATATTCATATTATCAAATTCATGCAAACGCAAAAATAGCCTTTGTTTGGAAAAAAAAGTTTGAATTAAGAATATTAAACTAATAAAATATTAATGCATTCTACATTTGATGGCTAGATACTAATCAACTATGTTTTTTACATCTAAATCAAGTTATCTTGCTTTCAAATTCAAGGATAGAGAATTAATCTCTTTCAAAAGTACAAGTGATATAGTTTCAATGTATAATTTATGAGAATGGATTAGAAAAATAGTGGATCCTTTCATGTTTTAACAATTATATAGAATGAGAAAAAACAAATGGCCCATTGTTCTTGATGAAGTTGATATGTTAAATTGAGAGCATGAGATTAGATTTCTTCGACTTGTCAGAAATGAAAGGGAATTTTCCCACATCCTTCATAATGGAGGAGAGAGGTTTTGACACAAACTATAACTATTGAGGCACATATCAGAGAGAGGGAGGGAGAGAGAGAGAGAGGGGGTATCAAAGTGCATATGTAAAATTTGAGCCATCACTGCTTCGACATCTAGCAAGAGCCTCACATGGGAAAAATATTTGACTATGTTGAATGGGGACCTTCAAGGTGCTTTTTCAATCCCTACCCCTTTCTAGATATGTCGAAGGGTAAGAAGTTATTAAGCAAAGTACAACAAAGATGGATATAAAAACAAAGTTTTTTTATACACCATAAAGAGTCAAAACTTGTGAAGGAGACCCATTCTTGTTAGCATCCCATCTATTATAGCCTTAATTTTCTATGAAAACAAATATCTAGTTAATTGCATAGTAATCTATCTTTCTACAACCATGAGGGGCGCATGTGGGAATGTTGAATGGAAACCATGGAGTATTTCGCATGTGTGTTCTTCTATTTTTTTTCATAATACCTAGCCATGAGTTACTCCTCAATTGGCACAAGTAAACAGTCTCAAAGTCCCATTGCTAAAATCAAAGTCTCATTACCAAAGACAAGTGGCTGGAAGATTTTCAAAAACCAATGAATAAATATGTTCTTTTTTCTCTAATTTCGCATAAACCAATGTTTTAAAACACTTTAGACATACCAAATAATCACATCTTAAAACAAAATATAATAAAAATCAAATATATTAAATTTAAATGATACCTCCAACAAATTTGGGAGAGAAAACAAAGTGATATTAATTTTGATCATTGAATATGTTTTTCTTTAAAAGACATTACATCATGACACAAAATTAATTATTCAAGTCATATTTGTAAGTCAACTATGTTTTAGACACAATGGTGTTGTTAAGAATAAGTGATTAATTGTCCATGCAATTATAAGTTGAAATGAACCTACACTAAAATGAATTTGTACTTCATACCTTGGAAGGGATGCAAAGAACTGAACACTACAATGAATTTGTACTTCATACCTTGGAAGGGATGCAAAGAACTATACTTCATGCCTTGAAAGGGATGCATAAAAAAATGTGACATTTGAGTGAATCTCTAAAAAATGATAAGAAATATGCATTTTTTAATTGTCAATAGTGGACTAGTAAAATAGCCCCCTGCACACTTATATAATTCTTATAGTAAATTTAAGTAAATACTTTACATAAACAATAATTTCTAACATAATTCTTATATTAATCTCTCCCATAAACCCAACCAAATATTAATGTTGATGCATATATTTCATAAATAAATGAATAGTTGTTAGTGTTGATTTTTCAATAAGCTAGGTTAAGCATGTATTTCATTTCAATTTTCATTTTTCTTAACCATAAACAAGAATGTTGTAGCAACCAAGATCACAAGAAGAAACACCATGCACAAGAACACAAGAAGTATCCCGGGAAACCCTTCTCAACAAGGGGAGAAAACCCAGCCAAATCATTTGCTATATTCTTCAAGAGAAAGACCTTCACCACCAATAAGACTTAGCACACAAGAGGGTGCTCAAACCCTAGAACTCTAGCACCCAAGAGAGGTGCGCACCTTTTCCCAAAGAAGTGTACTTGCTGAAATTTCCAAAAACACATGAAGGATATGATTCCACAATGGGGAATCTTTCTTTACTTATATTAGGCTTGTCCTATCAACAGAAGTGTCTATTGGCTCAACAAGGTCGACCTCTCTAAGTTACATTATAATTAATATTAACCAGATTAATTATCTTTTACATTTATTACTAATTACATGAAGGTGGGGCCGACTTGTWCCCTTTACATAACAATTAGGGTTACATGCAGGTCTGACTCTTGAACAATATATAGCAAGGGATTTGATACACCCACTAGTGCTCATCCACTAGGGGCACATCCATAGGGATGTCATATCTCTGACTCATTGCATTACACATAAGAACCAGATCTTCACACGTTCACCTATGCTCGTCCATAGGCATGTCCACTCTACATATATTCTTTCTCACTGCCTCATACAGGAGAATCATCTGGAGTTTTCTCGTCAACTTTGTTGTTTAGAGGAGGCTAATACATCATCTTCATTTCTGTTCACATGCCGATGCACCCAACACTTTGGGATTTCACATGTTCACCTTGTGCTTAGCCATAAGCACGTCTAACTCAAAAAATTGCCTTTCCCAGTGGATAATCATCTGGAGTTCTTCTCAAATCTCTGAATGGAGGAGGTCATCTCTACGTTCCAGCTCTGTCTTAGGCAGGAACCACATACCCTTCTTAGGGGCTTTCTCTCATGTTTGTAAGCTGAGAGAAAGACTCACATAGCTACAATGATCCACACCTCATAGGTTTGTAAGATGGATAGTGTCTCACATAGCTGCAATCATCAACACTTCGTCTCAGCTAGGGAGGCATTTTCCACCAGACCAAGTCTCTCACGAAAATACTCGAACTTTGTCTTGGAAAGTGGTTTAGTGAAGATATCTGCAATTTGTTCATGAGTAGAAAGATATTGCATGTGTATTGTCTTTCTTTGCACCATGTCTCTGATATAGTGATACTTGATTTCAATGTGTTTCGATTTGTCATGAAACACTTGGTTCTCGGAGAGCTTTACACAGCTCTAGTTATCACAATGAACAGTATTCGGATCCATCTCATGATGGAACAGATCAATCAAAATTTTGTGAATGCATACAGCTTCATGAACTACCACACTTAGTGCAATGTACTCTTCCTCTGTTGTGCTTAAATCCACATATATTTGTTTTATGCTACACCAGGAAACCATGGTTGATCCTAAGGTGAAGCAGCAACCTAAGGTGCTCTTTCTGTCTACTACACTTCTTGCTCAATCTGCATCAGCATATCCTTGCAAGCTTAAGTCCACATTGGCTGCATATCTCAGGCCATAACCAATTGTGCCTTGTAAGTATCTCAATACATTTTTTGCTGCTATCCAGTGTGTATGTTTTGGTTGGCTCATAAACTAGCTAAGCACATTTACTGCATAGCAAATGTTCGGTCTGGTGTTAACCAGATACATCAAAGATCCAATCAGTTGTCGATATAAATGTGGATCTACGTCTCCTGAATCAGTGTCACTCATTTTCTTTAAATCCATTACCATTGGTTAGGCATGGATTTGCATTGTGTCATATTGAACTTTTTCAGTATCTCCATAGTATATTTTCCTTGACTTAGGAAAATCTCATATGTTCTCTGCCATACTTCTAGTCGTAAGAAATAATGCATTAGGCCCAATTCCTTCATTTCAAATTTGGCAGTCAATGCTTGCTTGCATTCAGCAATGAGTCTCTCTGAACCGGTGATGAAAAGATCATCCACATATAAGACCAAAATAAGACACTCATTTCCATCAATGTGATAATATAAGTTTGGATCAGCTGCACTTTTGTTGAAGCCCAAACTCATTGGAAATCCATCCATTTTCTCATACCAAGCACGTGGTGCTTGTTTTAGACCATATAGGGCTTTCTTCAACCTGCATACATGATATTTTTCATTGTGTATAACGAAACCTTTTGGCTTCTCAATATAAACTTCTTCCTCAATTTCACCATTGAGAAAAGTTGTCATTACATCCATCTGATGTAGCTTCCAACCCATGGAAGAAGCTAGTGCAATGATAGATCAGATGGAGGTATATCTGGCTACAGGTGCAAAAGTCTCGTCATAGTCGACTCCCTTTATTTTTGAAAACCCTCTAGCCACAAATCTTGCTTTGTATTTTTCAATGGTTCCATCAGCAACATGTTTGATTTTGTAAATCCATTTGGAAGTCACTACGGACTTTCCCTCTGGTCTTGGAACAACATCCCATACATCATTTTTTAATATAGATTGGTGATCTTCAGTCATGGCATCTTGCCATACTTTTTCACCTGAAGCTTCTACATGACAAGTTGGCTATGAGTCAATAATGTGGGTCATGGCTGAAAGGTAGCTTGAGAATCTCTTTGGTCTCTTGCTTTCTCTAGTTGTTCCTTGTGGGGCTCTATGCCCTTCTGCTTCTTCTAAAGTTTGTCGAGCCCAAGCAGGTATTTTATGTCCAACTGTGATGTCTCTAGGTATGTTGTTTGGGGCAACTGAATCTGCTGGAGAAACTGGATCAACTGGAGTTGTTGGCTCATCTGGAATAATATATGTCTCCCTTTGAGGTGCTGAGGGAGGAGGAGGTATTGTTTCACTATCAATTTCCATCTGAGCTTCTCTGGATTTCTGGAAAGCTACTTCTTCTTCAAAAGTAACATCTCTGCTTACTTCAATTTGTCTCTAACCTGGGATGTAGATTCGATATGCTTTTGAGGATTCATTGTATCCTACAAATGTACCATTTCTTCTTGAAGATTCTAGTTTGGGTCTCTTTTCTTTGGGTACATGAGGTATATTGGGCATCCAAATATTCTGAAGTGTCTGATCTCAGGCTTCACTTTGTTGAATGCTTCTTCTGGAGTAATTTTCTTCAGGATCTGACGAGGACTACGGTTTTGAACATATAATGTTGTCATGCATGCTTTTTCCCATAGATTCATAGGTAGAATCTGATCATGTATCATTGCTTTAGTTGCATCAATGATAGTTATGTTTTTCCTTTCAGAAACCCCATTTTGTTGAGGGTTGTAAGGAATTGTGAACTCCCTCTTGATTCTTGCTTCAATACAAAAACTGTTAAATTCTTTTGAGGTGTATTCTCCTCCATTATCTTATCTTAATATTTTTATTTTTCTTCCAGTCATATTTTCAACCTGAGCTTTGAATTCTTGAAACTTGGCAAGGACTCCATCCTTGTTCTTCAGAAAGTAAATCCAAGTTTTCCTGGAGTGATCATCTATGAAGAGTACATAGTATAAGTACCCATTTAAGGATGCAACAGTCATTGGCCCACATACATCTGAATGTATCAAGTCCAAGATTTCCATAAATTTGTTGTCACTTCTAGGAAAGGATCCTTTAACATTTTTTCCAAAGGCACAACCTTTGTAAACACCTTTATGTTGAATCTATATCTCTAGTAAACCTGTTACCATTTTCCCTAGAGATGGAAGAGCTCAATAATGAATGTGAGAAAGTCTTCTATGCTCTAACTCACTCAAGCTGATAGTGTCATGTAATAAGGCTTGAACTGGTTTGATTTTCAACTTGTACAAGCTATTTTCTCGGACACCAATTACTTTGGAAGAGCTTATATGAGATTCTCTATGCCATGCAAGAACTCTTCCTTCTGAGAAAGTAACTTTGTAACCTTTGTCTTCCAAGGCCGAAATAGAGACAAGGTTTCTCTTCATTCCAAGTATATATAGTACCTCTTCTAGTTTAAGCTGCATATTTGAATCTAGTTGGAAAGTAGAAGTTCCAACACCTCTCACATTATATCTGGCATCATCTCCAAGAACAACATGTAGATGTGTCTCTTTCTCAATGAAATGTGTTAGATGATTTCTAAGACCGGTCATGTGCCTAGAGGCACCACTGTCAATTAGCCAAGTATTGTCATTGATAGGAACCATACCTGAGAGTGTTGAGATGTTGATGTCTTCATTTATTTGAGGTCTTGTCTTCCTGAAACTGAGCTTGCTTCCCATCATGTTTTTTCTCATCTTCACAAACCCTTGTCAACTAGGCTAGAAAACCTAATGGCTAGGCTAGGCTAGCACTTTTAGGTTTTTTTGGGCTTATGAATGCCAAAAATAAGCCTTGATAAATATGATAGCCCTAGTAAGATGAGGAGCTTCTTCAAGAAGTTTGCAAAAATACAATTCAGAATTTTCTGTAGAATTTTGGCGAAACCCTAGAAACCCTTAGAGCCAAAAAATCAAAATGCCCGCAAATACAATCTGAGACTTGTTGGAGGTGCACTGAAGGAGTTTGTACCCTCCTATTTCCTTTTTATCCCTAGTGTCCAAGTTTTGAGTGCTGAAAACTCTCAGAAGAGGAGGTCGTACGAAATTTTTGGAAACCCTAGGAGGGTCATACGGTTTCTGCAKATGTGTGAGAGAAACACTRGAAAATGCTTGTGCAATGGGATCTTCAAGACCTATGCTCTGATACCATGTTGATTTTTCAATAAGATAGGTTAATCATGTATTTCATTTCAATTTGCATTTGYCTTAACCATAAACAAGAATGTTGCAGCAACCAAGATCACAAGAAGAAACGCCATACACAAGAACACAAGAAGTATCCTAGGAAACCCTTCTCAACAAGGGAAGAAAACCCAGCCAAATCCTTTGCTATATTCTTCAAGAGAAAGACCTTCACCACCAATAAGACTTAGCACACAAGAGGGTGYTCAAACCCTATAACTCTAGCACCCAAGAGAGGTGCACACCTTTTCCCAAAGAAGTGTACTTGCTGAATTTTCCAAAAACACATGAAGGATATGATTCCACAATGKGGAATCTTCCTTTACTTATATTAGACTTGTCCTATCAAAAGAAGTGTCTATTGGCTCAACAAAAATGACCTATCTAAGTTACATTATAATTAATATTAATCARATTAATTATCTTTTACATTTATTACTAATTACATTAAGGTGGGGYYGACTTGTACCCTTTACATAACAATTAGTGTTACAAGCAGGTCTGACTCTTGAAAAATATATAGCAAGGGATATGATACACCCACTAGTGCTCATCCACTAGGGGCACATCCATAGGGATGCCATATCTCTAACTCACTGCATTACATAGAAGAACTAGATCTTAACACATTCACCTATGCTCGTCCATAGGCACATCCACTCTACATATATTCTTTCTCATTGCCTCATAAAGGAGAATCATCTGGAGTTTTCTCGTCAACTCTGCTACTCAAAGGAGGCTAATACATCATCTTCATTTCTGTTCACATGACGATGCACCCATCACTTTGGGATTTCACACGTTCACCTTGTGCTCAACCACATGAACGTCTAACTCAACAGATTGCCTTTCCCACTGGATATTCATATGGAGTTCTTCTCAACTCTTTGAATGGAGGAGGTCATCTCTACATTCTAGCTCTGTCTTAGGCAGGAACCATGTACCCTTGTTAGGGGATTTCTATCAGGTTTGTAAGTTGAGAGAAAGACTCACATAGCTGCAATGATCCACACCTCACAAGTTTGTAAGTTGGAGAATGTCTCAAATAGCTGCAATTATCAACAGTTAGACCTCTATAAATAAATAGAGTGAACTTATCAACATGTGCTTATATTAACGTCTCAAAGAAACCTTATATTAATGTGAATGTCCTATTACATATATTTTATAAATGTGTGAACTATTAGACCTATAGATTGAGTGGGCCTATCAAATTTTGTCTTCACCTAAGCGTTTAAAATATGAGGGGCAACGTGTGTAAGCCGAGCATCACAAAGTGCCATGACCAAATTATGAGAATCATTTAGGTTATAATTATAACATTTAATGGTTGTTCTTCGCAATGTAATAATATATTGATGGCCGACTTAGAGAGAGCACACTCAACTAAGTGACTAGAATCAATTTCAATCACTTGAACCATTCCTTTTTCGGACTGAATTCAATCCTGTGACTTGTGACCTCCTTTGTTCGTATCCAATCATCTATCCTACAATGGTTGAATCAATAACAAAAAAATACAATCCTTCTTTGTGTTCTCTAATGATTGGACAAAATATTTTGTATTTTTTCTTTTTAGTTATTTCCTCTTTTCCGCAATTGAATGACATTGGCCATCAACAGAGCACAGAGAATAATGGAACAAGTAATCATTGTCGATGTTAGGCTAGGTGTAATGACTATTAGAAAGGGGAGGAAGAATGTTGGGAGGGAAACCATATCCCCTCCTACACATTGATCCTCCACACTTCACCCCACAGGGTCACTTCTTCCCCAGCAACACCCATCTACCTTCCTTCGAGAATATATATTTTCCTGGTTCCATCAACAACAAATAATCAAAACTAAATGGGGTGTGTAGTCGCGGAAGGGAAGTTAACAATGACTACTCCACCCATTCTCCTAAAGCGGAAACTGGAACATATAATATTGGAAGGTTGATCACTTGAATGCAGTTCCAGGATTTAAGTTCAACTAGGGAATTTTTCGTGTCCACCCAGAAAATGCTTGGGTGTTACACTTTCTTATCTAATTAGTCAATGGCCTTTAATATGAGTTCCATAGGGAGTTCATAGTTTCATTTCAACCACCATCAATTCGATGAGTTCCAAATCAATTGATTGATCCCGCTGATCAATCAATTATCTCTCCTTGATCTCCTCATCTCTAAGTTTTTCCAGACTTGTCTTCCTTACTTGTGTGCCCTTTTTCTCTTATAGGATCTCCAAAGGTCATCATCGTGAACCGTCACATCCTTTGGGGTTGTCGAACCCCTTCACAAACCCATGTACCAATGAATCATTGTTCCCTTTCGCGGACACGATCGCCCAAACGAACCCATGTGCTTGTCAACCGTTGTGCCCCTTAGGACTGGAACGCCCATCCTTGGTGCACCCCTCATGTCGACGTGCCCCATCTGTCAAACTAACTCATACTCTTGGGTGTGTGTGCCCCTTAGGTGGGTCAGGTTGACTCTCTTAAGTTCATCCCCCATACCTTAGTTGATTTCCCTTGGTTGATGGAGTGCCCAAGTCTTGCTCTCAACTCTTCGTCAAATCGTCCATCATCTAACTTGCATTGCAAGTCACCTTGGGTGGAGTCATCCCTTGGCATGTCGTGCACCCCCGGAACCCCAACTCCCCACTATATGAAAATGTTTGTCTCTTCATTCATACCAATCATGTTACCTAACCGATTCACATTGTGGTGGAAGTGCACATGCTCGAGCTAAGCTTCCAAAGCTTTACAATAGGGATCTTAGATTCAAGGGTTCAAATTATTTTGTACTTGGACATAGATTCATGAATATTATCAAGGTCAAAAGAAATAATAAGTGATCCTAGTGTTTGAAATGGTGCAAATGAAGGTTGATTTGGAGGAATCATTACTTGGAGACACAATTCTCTAATTCTTTGAAAAGGTGGTTATTGAAAGGAGGTTTAGTGAGAAATATTTAAATAGTTGGATGGAAAGGTATGACGAAAGAGATTGGGTTATATCCCTAAAAGGTATATGAGCATGTGAGGGTTTCATACATTGATTTCAATTTAGATAGGGTAAAGACAATATTATTAAGGGTTAGCCTCGGTCCAATAAAAACTTGGCTTTATCCTTAAGAAAATGGGTTCTAGGGTTTTGTCCCATTAAGGAAAGGACTAATCAATTCTTAATATAGGTCAAATTATCATATCTATCCATAGTTTTTTGTAAGGAAGAGATATTTAAGGTCATTGGGGACAACATATGTATTTTTCTCAAAACTAATCCCCAAACATCCAAGGGGGAATACTTGAATGGATCGAATATGTGTTCAACTTGACCTCTGTGTAGGATTATCGAACAAGCTTGGTTTAGTTATTGGACCATGAGATCATTAGAAAATTATAGTCTCTACAAATATACCCTTCAAGTGTACCTCCTACAAATCCTTTGGCTATCTCTAAAATTATTTCTCAAAAATAAATAGATGGCAACCTAACAATGACCATCAAATGTTTGTAAGACCAACAAAATACAACAAGATTTATCTTGACTTGGTCCACTTTGAATTTTATCATAAAATAATTACATATGAGGATTATCCTAAATCCCCTCATAGGAATTCCCCACATCCCCTAGATCCCCATTCCCTAAATCTTCTTAATTTTAGAGAAACCCTCAAGGAAAAGGAAAATATTATTAAAAGAAATCCCTTCATTTGAATTTGAGAGGAGCCAAGGGAATGGATCATAAGGGGGGGAATGGATGAACCAAATGAGAAAGAAAAGGATCCAATGGGCCTCAATTCTCAAGGCACCTTGTCTAAATAACAAAGGACCCCATGTTTTGGAGATCTTACTGATTTAGATATAGACATAGAATATTGGATAACCAAAATGAACCAAAGATTTCTACAATAGATTTTGAAAACCTTATGAGATATCCATGGACCTCCTAAATGTTTATGGTCCTTCTACCCACATAGTATTTTGGGTATAATATGAAGACGTTGGGCATCTTAAACTCCCCCCATCTAATATTTGGAGGGGATCTAAATATAATTATGAGAGGAATGGAAAAGTGGGGGTAGAATACAAGCGATGATCCTCTAACTCACCATTTCTAGTGCTTTTTTATAGGATGGCTCTCATTGACATAAAGCCATAGAAAATTGGGCTAACATGGACTAACATGAGAGTTGTAAGAGAGGAAATAGGTAAGTGTTTGGACATATTAATGAGAACTCATTCAATTAGTAGAAAAAAGTATAAATCCATCATGATAAAAGGTGGAGAATCTTACAATTACCCTATACTCCTAAAAATGGAAAAAAACTAGATCCAAACCCCTGACCCCCATCAAATTTAATGCCCACTAGTTAGAGTTGATATGTAAACTGTCATGGATATTCCACTGGAACAATTCATCACAACAAATCTTATACTATTCTAAAATATTAGAGTATGCAATTTATTTCCTTAGATCCCAGATTAGTTATTACTAGCTTATTGATTATATTCACGAAAATAATTGAATAAAAAAATGAAAGAAATGAAAAAAGAGCACACAAATCAGCACAAGATATATCCTGGGAAGCCCAATATGGGAGAAAACCCAACTAGAAGGTGAGGCATATGCTCTGCTCTATTTTCTTCAACTATGGTAATGTAGAGACAAAGAAAGAGGCACTCACTATGGAGTTGCCTTTAACATTGTGACATGTATGGTTGCTACATAATATTTCCCTTTTCTATTATGCTGTCAAAATACCACTCCTAGATGCTCTGCTAAACTATGGAACAAGTACAATGCTAAATAATTTAACCCTTTCTCCTCCTAGAGGCCCAGTATTTAACATAGCTCGATATCCATATAGGGTTAGGGTTTTGACTTCCTCAACCCTCAATTAGTGATCAGGTTTGGACCTTCTAGAATATTCTTGAAAATCCACATGTGGTTATCCCCACACGTTTGAGTAATGGAGGTTGACGTGGCATCCACTTGTACCATGGTGGTCAAGTTTCAAGAAGCATAACTTTCACATACGAGCTTTGGTTGAGGCAATTTTTCCACTAGTTCTCGGAGTGTAGAACATCGTCGAGGGTGTGTGCACAAGTTCCAGACACAATAATCCCAAAAAATGTCATTTAATGCCTCAAAATGGCTTCGGAAGGTTTCAAACCCCAATGTTATGAACTCGGACCCACCACTAAAATGGCCCTGCAAGTTGATTCCTCGATTTTTTTCCACCCATAAAGTACCAATATAGATGATAAATTATATGATGATCTAATCTGGATCAAGAGTATTAAGAATGTTAGGATCTAGTTAAAGAAGGTTGACAAAAATTCAATCCTAGAATGGGGAATATGCCACTACTCGCTTCCAAATAAGCATGATAAAAATAGAATAGATCACAAAGGAATGGGCCAAAGAAAATTTTATAACTCATCTACCCATTCTCATAAGTAGAACATATGATACCCCACCTTTTTTATGGGATGCTAAGAATGGATTCCAAAAATTAATAGTAGAAGAGATAGAAAACTTGGAAAGGGTGTTAAGGTTCTATCCTAACCTCCCTACTTTAGGTTACCTAGGAGTTAGTCAATTGTTGTATGTGACTATCCTCTTTGAATAAGGTCTACTATATAGTAGTGGATATTTATTTAATGTAAAAGGGTCCATGTTAAAAGGCCCACTAGGTAGTTTGTACTCATTAGTGATTGGACCACAAGTAGTTAGGGTTTTTTCCATGGAAAATCTATTTAAATAGATAGGAGGTTGTGGAATGTTTGTTGAGTATTGTTTCATTTGGACCTTTGCTTATTGAAAGGTCCCCCCCACCTTGAGAGGATAAATGTTTATTTTTTTATTCTGAATATCATTAACACAAGGGTTTAATCTGTGTATTGTATCTCATTGTCTCTAGTATCTAGTTTTATGCACTTATTATCTCTATATACTTGGCTTGTGTTTCAATTTTAAGGGTTAAGGAACACTACAAGTGGTATCAAATCCCCTCCATGAGCTAGGACACCTCCAAATTCTAATAGAATTTTTTTTCAGGCTAGAGACTTATTTTCACATCTTTAACTAACATAGTGATCTATTGTTCAACCAGTTAAACTGCAGTTCAAGAACAACACATGAAAGAAATACAAGTGGGATCACATTGTTGGAAACCCCTAAAACCCATGGTGGTACCCCTTTGAGTAGTATTGCATCAAACAACACCTATATATGAAATCTCACTTCCATCTACCTTTGGGTATATCAGAAGCCCCCTAAGTATACTTGAAACCAACTCTACTAGATAAATTGATCAGTTGTCTTGTTGTTATAGTACACCGAGGACAACATTTGAGAAGATCACTCTCTAGTACCTGGGTAGTCGGGTAGTATGACCTAGGGCATAATCGAACCTCCTTAGTTAGTTCCCTAAGATACTAGGCCGGGTAGTAATATTAGACCCTGTAAGTACATCAAAGAGATATAACACCTGACACTCATTTGTCTTTAGGACCTTACAAACCCTAGATTCTATAGTTAGTGAGAAATATTCCACATATTTGCATCTAGAAGGAATTTGTATATTTGTTCATTGTATTAATAAGAGTCTGGGTTCTGTTGACACCATTAAATAAGACCTATCTCAAAATATTCCTTGCATCGTGATGATTACTTCGATGTACCTCCCAAGTAACCTTTTTTGTGTGGACTTGATAGTATAATGATTTGTGACATATCTGAATAGACTCCTTTCAAGCCAATGATCTATGTGAGATAAGTGGGGAATACCACTTCCAAGAACTCTTTGGGTGGTCCCATGGTTCAGAATCACAACACAGATAACACAAAGAACCAAAACTAGGCCCAACTTGCTCAAAACCAACCTCTAGAAGACAAGATTTTGGGCATTGAGTCTATGCTCAACTCTATGAATGAAACATTAAAAGAATAAGGTGCATTATTGATTTTTTTCAATGCCTACTTGAATCTCAATGTATTAGATCCAAACTTTGATTCAACCATGGAGGAATCCCCAACCCACAAAGCACATGCCACACACATGTTTTTTCAAGATACTTTGTAATGTACCCGGCCTCCAAGCCAAGTCTCGTTACTACAAAAATGACTTATCCTATTGAAAGGAAATTTTAAAATGCCCCATACATATAAAATAACTCAAGGGGAAGTAGGCCCATAATTAAACATGCATCTAACAACATTTATAAAAGCCATGAATGCAACTATTCAAGCAAACAAAAAACACATCGCATTCATATAAACCATTTTCACAGTGGAATAAACATAATAACATAACATAGAACTTATATGTTTATAAAAATTAACCAATTGGTTGTATACGAAGGATGAACCTCCCAGTCACAGGCATTGCTATTCATTTTCTCTTAACAGTAGGCCACCCCTGATTTGAGGCTATGAGTCCACAAGGAGGTCTAGCCCTCTTGGTTGTCCACTCTCCACACTCAGTAGCCCAAAACCTAAGTTCTACTCCGACAATAGTTTTGATCCACCATCTCTCTTCCCCACAACCTCCACAACCCAAGGAATGTACCCCCTTCACTACTCACAGTCCCTCAGGTTGTACCATTTGTTTATCAAGGCTTCCAGTGAACTCGGTTGGGGACTCCAAGAACTCTCAACTGCTTCAGGAGTGCTCACAACATCCTTAACAAGGCTCTTGAGACATTTCCTCAACAAGAAAACTCACTACAGGATTCCAACCCATTTTACATGCACATAGGCCACATTTCCAGCATAAACACAACCCTATAATGGTTTCCTTCAATCCCAACATGGTTGGTGGTCTTCCCAACACTTAGCTCCTCTCTTACTTCCCAAAAATATGCATGTACAAAACTCTCCTCTTTTCCTACTCGAATTTCCTTCTTCTCCCTTGCTTGCTTGACTCTCACTCTCCCCAAATATGATTTTACTTCAACGCCATGCTCCCAATATATTTTGGGGTGAATTCCTCACCCAACCTCTTACATGAATTCAATGATTGGCTTTGGGAACAATCACCAATAATTAGAATGTTTATACACATTGATAATAAAATTCAGGAATGTGGGTTTGAATTAATACCCATAAATAATTCGCCCCTTGGACCCCTCTCTCTTGTGGAATCATATCCCCCCCCCCCCC
>JZKD02S0228568.1:22105-34911 GCA_000966675.3 Picea glauca | reverse complement strand
ACACACACACACACACACACACATATATTATAACAAAAATAGTGTTTTAGGGCTTGGCCATTCACTGGGAGGGCATCGAGTCCCCCCCTTAGATTTTTCAACCGATGCGTTCTTTCCCCAAGTTTCTTGGCTACCTGGAAAGGTCTGAGCCATAGATTCTGAAACTTTGAATGTTTTCTAGTCAGTTCATTTTCTCTATCCCATTTCAGGACTAAGTCTCCTACTTCAAAATTCTTCTCTCTGGCCTTATGCTTGTCAAACCGTTTTTTAACTATCTGTTGATGAGTGACAAAATTTGATTTTTCTTTCTCCCTTTCTTCTTCCAGCATGAGGAGGATATCAATTCTCTGTTGAATCACCGATGAGGGTTATCCTCTAGATCCACGAGCAAGCTGAAGAGATGGAAGATATAGCTCGTTCGAGAGAATGGCTTCTTGTCCATATACCAGAAAGTATGGGGAGTTACCTATGGCTTCCCTCGGTGTTACTCTATCATCCCATAAGGAATTATGAAGAGAATTATGCCAATTCCTCTAATTGTCTGCAACTGTTCTCTTCAAGATCCTCACTAGGTTCTTATTGGTTGATTCTGCCACTCCATTCCCCTATGGATAGTAGTTTGTAGAGTATATAATTATGATTCCTTTGTCTAGAGTGAACTTTGTTAATAGGGTGGAAGAAAATTAAGCAACATTGTCAAAAACAAGAACAAAAGGCATACCAAACCTTGTGATCAATTGTTGTTCTATGAATTAGATTACCTCATTTTTGTTCACGTGAGTCAAAGGGATGGCCTCTGCCCATTTCATAAAATAGTCTGTAGCAGTCAGTATGTATCTATGTTGTTTTGAAGAACTCGGGGTAATATCCCCTATGACATATAACCCCCATTGCTTGAATGGTATGGATATGGCCACTAGTTGGACTGGGACAATTGCTCTCTTTTCCCTCCCCGCGCTTATTTGACAAGTTTTATAGTTTCTAGCGTATGTATGAGAGTCCCTAAACAGAGTAGGCCAGTAATAGTTATCTCTTAGTATCTTGTGAGTGTTGGTATTCCCTACAGAGTGTCCACTTGCAGGACCATCACAAATCTCTTTCAGAACCTTGTATGTGTCTTCATGTTCGAGACATCTCAAAAGTACCCCATCATAATTTAGGAGGAAGAGAACCGAATTTATGAGGCGATATTGTGTCAATTTTAGTCTGAGAGCTCTCCTTTCCTTAGGGTTTAGGTTTTCTGGGCAAGTCCCGTGATGCATGAGATAAATTAGTTTTCCATACCAAGACTCCTGCCCTGGGGAAACATATAAAGCTTCACTACACCATAACACCAATTCATTCTCCCTCTTGGAGTCTTCATTTACTTGGTCTTGGGCTTGAATGGCTAGTTTACACAATCCCTATCCCTTAATGAGTTTGGCACGTTTTATATCTATATCAAATTTTTGGAAAACTGCCATCCAATTTCCTCTTCTTTCCCCCATCTCCTGTTGAGTGAATAGGGATCGGACTATGGGGTGAGGCACAATGAGTTTGGTGTGATTTTTTAGGATGTAATATCTGAAATGTTTTACTGCTTTGTACACCGCATAAGCCTTTTTGTCTATAGAAGGGTAATTCAGTTCAACCCCTTGGAGATTATTGCTCATAAATGAGACTGAAGCCTCATTGTTGTCATCATCCTTCTGAGTCAACACTGCAGCTAAAGATTGGTCGGAGGAAAAAGTATAGAGGAAAAAATATTTGTTGAAGTCGAGAGTTTGCAACATCGGAGCTTGAGATATTGCAGTCTTGATATTTTTGAAAGCATCTTTTCGCTCATCATCCCACTTAAAATCAAAATCCTTGTGAATCATTTTTTGAAATGGTTTGATAGTTTCAACGAAATGAGGCTTGAACTTCCTCACAAAATTGATTTTCCCAAAGAAGGATTACATATCCTTTTTGTTTTGGGGTAAGGGAAGCTGAGCTATTGCCTTATCTCTTTATGGGTCTATGCGAATTCCTACTTGAAATATAATATGACCTAGTAATTTCCCTTCCTCGACTCTAAAGATAGTTTTCCTAGGGTTTAAAGATATACCATATTTCCTACACCTTTCGAAAATCTGGGTTAGATGTTGGATGTGATCTTCTATGTTCTTTGAATACACAATCACGTCGTATTAATATACTACTGCACACTTTTTGATCAGTCCCTAAAAAGCTACGTCCATGGCCCTCTAAAAGGTTGCTCCTACGTTAATCAGCCCAAAGGGCATGCATTTGTAAGAAAAATTTCCCCACTTGGTTCGAAAGGTAGTTTTCAATCGGTCCTCTTCTAACACTAGTACCTGGTTGTAGCCTGAAAAGCCATCTTGTAGGGAGAAAATATCAGAACCAGACACGGTCTGGAAGAGTTGTTCCATTGGTGGGATTGTGTAGTTATCCTTTTCTGATGCTCTATTGAGGTTTCTGAATTCCACACACAGACGGATTTCCCTAGACTTTTTCCTTACAGGAACCAAATTTGCTACCCAGGCAGAGTGTCTAACCTGAAAGATAATTTTAGCATCTAATAGTTTCTTTAACTCTTGACACATGAGGGCTTCCAGAGATGCATGGTACTTCTAGAGCTTCTGTTGGAAGGGTTTTAATCTAGATTTTAATAGGATTGTGTGTTGAATAATACGATTGTCATAAGTTTTCAAATATCGGTTGGACCATGCAAAAACATCTTGATATTCTCTGAAAAGTTTGAGATAGGATTTCCTTTATTCTTTAGACATTGTCTTTCCTAGATTTGTATTCTTAGGGTTTTTGGGGGTTCCTAGATTTATAGTCTCATACATGGGACATGAGCTCCCTATCTTTTTGTTTGTTGACCCTTTAAATATTTCCCTTGAGTCAAAGAGGTTCTCCAAATTGGCTACTCCTTTCGGTATTGTGTGAAACTTTGGTTTGTTACTAGAGTGATATGTTTCACCTCTTTGTTCATGGGAGTCAATTTATACTAATTTCTCTTGGAATACTTCATCGTCAATAGCCAGGTCTTTAAAATTTTCTTGATTGGTTAGGAATTTTATAATTTTTTCATCTCCTGCAAATACCTTCCAATTAGAAATATTGTTGGGAACTTATGGTTTGTAGAGTAGTTCCATAGTGAACCTGGAGGCTTCATAGTCTTCTAAAGGGGCTAGCCTCGAGGCAGTAGTGGCTAGGGAATCAGAAAGAGTATTCTTTGTCCTAGGGATCACTGTAATATTGAAGGCCTCAAAATGTTCTATTAGTTTGTGCACTTCATGTTGATAATTCCTCAGTGGGGAGAGTTGCAATGTATAGTATTCTTTACTTACCTGACGATAATTTCAGAGTCCCCAAAATTTTTTAGTTCTTTAACATTTAAGTCTATGGATTTCTTTAGTCCTTGCACTAAAGATTCATACTTGACAATATTATTAGTGTATTCAAATTCTAGTCTGTAGGACAGAAAATTCCGCTTCCCCTTTGGGTCAATGAGAATACATCTTTCTTCTGACCCTTCTTGCAATTTAGACCCATCAAAGTACAAAGTCCAAACTTGTGAGTGAAAATCATCATCTTCTCCATGCCTACTAACTTCCTCCCCTCCACCTAGTTTGTATGTGGTTTCCAACAGAGGTTCTTGAAAGAAGAGGCTTTCTTCTGCCGCTACCAGTAGATTTACTTGAAAATTCATTTCATAGTTTTGAGTAAGAGGTACATCAAATGAGAGAGGGGAGAAATTTCCAAAATTATAATCGTGGGAGTAGTTTCTTAGCACGGGGAAATATTTCGATGAGGGTTCGTTGAAGGCTTGTAAATCAATGAACGTATGTTTGAGATACCTTTCCCTATTGATCATAATCATGGTTGTGTGTCCCTTTAATGGAAACTAGAGGTGAGACCAGTCCATGCTAACGTATCCATTCAACTTCTCGGACCAATATTGACTAAGTAGCAGTCCATAAAAATCTACTATATCCACTACAATGATGTCAATTACTTGAACAAATTTCGGGTGTGTATCCATTATGATCATGACGTCCTTGAGTTCCCCAATAAATTTCACCTGCGTCTTGTCCAGCTATATAACGTTGTTATCTCTTTTAAGCCGGACTGCATTTAATTTCTTGCATATAGATAATGACATAACATTAGAGGATACCCCTGAGTCAACTAAACAATTATGGAGATTTCGGTTGAAGACTTCAAACGTTAAAAGGAACAGTGGGACAAAAGGATTACCTTTTTTATCTACAAAGAAAGCATTCACATTTGGTTTATTCTTTAGGTTTATGGGAGAGGGAACCTCCCCTTGATCATTGCTTGTTATAGGGGTTTCTATTGATTTCAAGGCCTATAGCAGAAAGTGATTTTTCTGGGTAATTCTACACATGTCCATGACCGACACATTAGCCTTCAATATTTTTAAGTATTCCACTATGTTGTATTCTAGCTTGGGTGACTCTTGCATATGGATATTTATATGATTTGTTTGGGAGACAAAAGGTTATTTCGAGTGATCATCTATTTGTTTTCCTCTCAAACTTTGGACAATGGTAAGGTCATTTCAGACCAGCTGACCCCTACTTCACATTTTCAAAGCCAAAACCTCAGCGGGTGGTTCTTGAACCTCAAATATATCATCGAAAGGCATTGAAAAGTCAGGATCCCATAGAAGCATGGTTGTTTATTCTGGTGGGTCAACTTCTGCCTAATCGACAATATTCACTATTGAACCACTTGATTGTTCGATAAGGGAAACTTCATCTAGGAACCGATTGTCTATCAAATTCATGGCATGGACCCATTGTGGACAGTCTCTTTCAGAATGTTTCTCTTAATGATAGGTACAGAAAGAGTTGAATGCTACATTTCCTAGGTTGATTTTTAAGTTCACTGGGGAAGGTTCAATTTCTTTGAATGGTGGGTTTCTCTTAAAAATGGGTTTATAGGGCCTTTGGCCTTGGTTTCCTTCACCTCCAATTATTTTCATGTCTACGATTTCATTTGACAATTTATTTATAATCCATTGTAGGTCTTATATGTCTCCACTTCCCTTTTCAGGATGTTGTTCTATTTGTTTTCCTATGGGTCTAGTAAACAAGAGTCCTCCCCTGGGTGGAGGTTGAGCTTCCTTCTTAACTAGTGAGACCTGGCCCTCTTTACATCCCATCATTTGGAATTCAATTGTTTTGGATTCCTCAAAAATTTCATCTAGGGTATGCTTGGCAACCCTTTTTACAAACATGGAAATAGAAGCAGGGAGAGGATTAGCATATACCTCAATTTGCAACTCCTGAGTGGGTTTAGCTTCGCGTTGAAATTTGTTCAGGATAGTGGTCAATATTTGATTGAAGTCTTTAACCTTTTCTTTTGAACTCATGGTGGCGATGAACAGTTCAGCCATTAAAGATCCTGTAGTGGTTTCTTCTGCAAATTTGTCTAAAAATTCTTTTTGAAACTTCGTCCAACTAGTTATGGACCCTACATGAAAGTTAAAATACCATGTGGAGGCCAAATTCTTAAAGGTATAGGAAAAAATATTGCATAATATGTCTTCATGTTGGACATTCATCAGTCTAATAGCTAGTATGAACTTTTTAATATGTTCTTCAGAAAATCTGGAGGTTTCAGTGTCAAACTTGGGGAGTAACTTTTCTATATGTCAAGGGAGGTTATGTACCCGTCTGAGGATCGCCAGAGCATTTTTGGCCAACAAAAGTTGATTATTTTGAGGTGGGTTTACCCTTTCTTCATTATGATCATTTTTATCCTCCATGTCATCCAAATCCGAAGCTAAGTGATCTAAGTTAAAACCTTCCTCGTCAGATTCAAAATCGTCGGGCTCAGAGTAGTTACCAACTGGTGTTTCAGGGATCAAATTAAGGGGATGTTCGATCTCGGTGAGGGAAAAATCTATCAGGTCTTCCACTGTGTGAACAAAAACCTAGTCAGGGGTGTTGACCACTGGTCTTCTTACTTGTTTTCTATGAGGAAGTAACAGAGCTAAGGGTAATGATCTGATTTTTTGAGAGTAGGCTCTTGTGATTCTTCTGAACTGGTTCAACTCCTTGTGAGGAAGAGCGTAACGTATTTAAGGGAATAGATGTTCTTCCTCTTTCTGGGGTGAGTTATTCATTTCAGGAGTACTCAATGTATGTGGGTTGTTTTGAGAATGACTAGCCATGCATGTGGGTTGTTTTTGAATATGTAGGCTATGCTGAATATTATATCAGAAACATTGTTAGCCATTCATTCACATGCCCTATTTCTAGCGCTAATTCTGTTGAGGGGTCCTAAATCCCTTTAAATCAACAACAGGAACCAAAATCGCCACGGAGGCCCAATTAGGCTCTGAAGTGTTTGATGGTGGAATGGTTCTCCAGATCTTTCGATATGGCCAATTTATCGATAGGCTTTACGTAGTGATTGGTAGGATATCTTCTTATGAAAGCTCCTCCTTCAATTTAAATGTTATTTTTTGTCTTTTCTTTTATTAGATGAGTCTGATCAAAGGATGTGTTCTAGTATAAACCAACTAGTAAAAGGGGGGTTCTTAACTACTGAAGAAGGTTGAGCTTTGGATAACCCTTGTGCTCAAGCATGCAGACAAATATATTCACACCTGTGACAAGCCTAGTACTAATACGTTAACTTGTTGGTATTTCAATTATTGTCTGAGATACAATTATCATAAGAAAACACACATGCAATAAGATGATGGCAAGAAAAATAGTTTCCTTAGCTCTAGCATTAATTACACATTAACACAATGATTTGCTTTCATCATTAGAGACAAGAACTACAAAAAATATTGAAACAACTAACTTATCAATAGATTCAGAAACTCTTACTCATTACAACATCCATTAATGAAATAAAGTTGGAAGTAATTCCTCCTCAATCCAATCACACAACGCCTTTGATGAAAAACCAGAAATTTGTCTCTGGTCCTAAACATGACTTCTCAATTAAGGTAGTTCATAAATAGTTCTTTACAATTCAAAAAATGAGAGTCTTTCCCAAAACCATTGACCTTTTCTATAATGTCAATCCTCCTATTTATAATGAATTACTAACTAAAAATAGTTATTACAAGTGCAAGCTAAGTAAAACAAAATATCGCCATGTGGCGCTTTAATCTCTTTGTTCTCTAAGAATCATCAAATAGTTTTACTGAAGTGGATGACTCTTCTCATATTCCGACCATTTGACGAAGCATTCCTCACATGTGTTGGCATGCGGGAACCTGTGCTAGTCCATCAGGGCTATAAGAATTTATTTCACTTCTATTGCTCGTTCTCTGTACTTGATTATTTTAACACTCAACCACTATAAAATTGCTCGAGCCTTAATCGAATGCTCCATGAACTGTTGTACTTGACCTGGCGCCATGCTCACCACCTTTTCTATATTTGTTTTCCATGTTGATCCTTGTTATGTATGTTGCTTGACTATGTCATGCAGATCAATAAAGTATTCAGGTGAGTCAAATTCTAGGAGGTCAATGCCTTTCATCTCCTGATTAATCTTTTCCCATCTCTTTTCACACTCGGTCCACTTCTCCTGAATCTCCCACTGAGGTTCCTGGGCCATTTTTACCTAGTATTCAGCCACTTTCCTGATTCGATCGATGTTTTTATCCCTTCACACCCGAATGTCATGCTCTTCGGTTTCTCGGCCCTTTTGAACCACACTGATGTAATTGATCCTTTCTACTGCTTTGTGATCTTTCTCATACCACCTTTCCACGTCCTTGCAAGTCAATAGTTCCATAAGAGTTTCTTTTTGGAAATTAGCTATACTTGTAGTGAAAAGGTGTCATTCATTCGTGAATTTGGCATAGGCATCTTGGAAATCACTTCTCAAAAACACTGTGTCCTATGTGGAGTCTTGATAGTATTTTTCCAAATGGTGCAAATGCTCAAAATCCTTAAGTGAAACGACCAACTCCTTTTCATCTCTTCTTTCTCTATCCAATGTGGCATCCGTGATAGCCATATGTGCGCCGATAAGATCAAACATCTTGGTGTGTTTTATGTTGAGCAGCTTCTCCTCTGTAGTGATGAGAATTGAGCTATCTAACGTGAGCCTCCTCTTCTTAGTGGTTCTCTTCATGATGAATTTTCTCTTCCTGTCATAGGAGATCGCTTGTATGTCAGCGACCTCATCAACAGGTTTGGAGATTTGTTGTTCTCCCCGGGTTAGAGTATTTCTCAGGCTCCCGACTGTGTGTATTTGTTATAGGATGGGTTCCTGAAATTCTTCCATATGTACCGATGGCTTGACCTTCATTTGTTTCTCATTGGCTAGTGAGGTATCAGCCAAAAGGGAAGAACCAGTGGTAGGTTCGATATTTACTTAGTAATCGACTATTGAAGTGTCGATTTATTGCTGTGTAATTTCCTCTTTCTGGCCACCTGATCCTAGCTCATCTCTCGAGCTATCTATTGGGGTTCCTAACAAGTCAAGTACCTCAGTGTCTAAGACACTTTCTACCTCATGGTCACTCTACGGAAGGTTTTTAATTGAAAATTCGAGACCTGGGGTAGATGTTTTCGCAGGTTCCTTTTCCTCTGTAGTCAGCACCAGAGTCACCAGGGAAACCTCTAAACTCTCCTCATAATCATAGATGGTAATTAAGTCAAACAAGGGGTTTGGTACACTTGTCCCACCTAGTGTCCTTGATATCTCAGGCTAGGTTGAAATCCCCTCTGGTGATCTGATCTATGGTGATGGAACTTTAGTTTTTTATAGCCTGATGATTTCTTCAAGTTACATTGGCTCTAAGCCACTTGGCTCTCCTCTTCTTGCAATTGGGTCATCAATGGGGATCCTTGACATATCTACGAGATCTAGGTCGTTCTATAACTGATCAATGATTCTCCACACCTCTTATAGCAAGAGAAATCCTCTTCTTTGTGCCTTTGTAGTCTCTGCTACTCTAATTTCTTTCCTAACTCTGAGTACCTCTTGAGTCGACTTCTCTATTGTCTCTACCTTTTCATCCATGCTCATAGCCTTGAACCTGGTCATGTATGGGTTGGTCATCCTTTGTACTACCTCCTCCCAGTCCTAAGCGCATTCTATGAAAAATTCATCCTCAAATTTGTCATGCGCGTATGGCCAACAGGAGGATACTTGTGAAGCATTTTGGGGGACCACGCCTTTAGGGTCGTGCTTGCGGAATCGGGCTATCAGGAACCTGAATTCAATTTGTCTCATCCCTTCTTGTTTGTATTAAGAATTTTCCTTTACCAAATAAAACCCCACATGAAATTCGTAGGGTATGAAAGCCTGCTTCTTGTCCTTGACTAGCGTGGCGTTATAGCCTTGCAAGATAGTCTGGTAGCAGATTTCTCCCATAATGAGCCAGTATGGGACGTGATTTGGGAGTATATGTGGTGCTCCGGTGGCCCTGAACACCTTGATATAGGTGGTTTGTTCGTCTAAATAACAGTGGCCTACCTTCGCTACCATTTTCTTGGCTGATGCAGATAGTCTTAGGAATTCCTTTTTAAATATAATAAAATAAACATGGGGGATGAATTCATCACAAATGACTGCGTAGGATTTTTGTACATTTTCTCCCATAGTATGCTAAAGTAAACGTGAACCAGGAGCTCCCCAACATCCCAGCCTAAACTCATTCCAGCGAAGACATTTCTCGCACATATCACATCGAGCAGGTACGAGGCCATGTGGAAAGTGGGTGCTTCCCCTTCTTTCGATGTCTGAGCCAGATGTACATAGATTCTCAATTGCTTGTAAATTATTTCTCCCCAATTGAAGCTACTTCCGAAGATCACCACTATGTATTCCAAGGTCATCCATACTTATGAAAACATGGAGCATTCTTTCTCTCCATATAGTCAGGAGATGAGAGCCATTAAGTAGATGTATGGATCCCTCAGGTTAACTGTCCCATACCATCCATTTCTTCAGTTTGTAAACTTTTTGTCCTCCTTTGAGAATGAAGCCATCAACCGGCTGGTCTCATGGAATTCATAGAACTTCTCGACGAAGTTTGTGTTTAGCTGCTCCTCTGGGTCTCTGAGTTTGTAGTACTTTTAGACTTATTTTAGGAGGAAAAATATGACACACCCGCCATTATCATCATTGATTAAGAATTTTTGTGCATCTGTATGGTCGATTAGCCACTTCAAAACCTTCATGCGTGGGAAAACGAGGGTTCTGTAGGCTACCATGTGCAAGTATGACCGTCGGATATTTGGGAACACATGGTCATCGTGTGACCTTACATCTAGGTCGTTGTGTGGGATACACTTTGGGTACTCCTCCCAACTGATTCTGTTGAATGGGTCCCCCCACTGTGGGAGCATTACCTTGGACCCAATTTTTTCTTCTGTGTCGTCAAAGATAGGAGGTTGAATAAAATATTTCTTAGTTGAGGTTTTAATGATAGGCTCCACCCTAGGAGCATACTCCAACTACCTTGCAGTACCAAGAGAATAACATTCACTTGTTTATGCTTCCTTTAGCTTAGGTTCTCTTAGCGAGTGTCTGGTCATAGGCTTTCTTAGAGGAATTTTCCCTGTAGCTAGAACATAGTTAGAGACTGTGCGGGAAATCAGATCCATATAACAAATCACGACTATCGAATTGACAAACTTTAAAACATACCTCAACTTCTTGTTTAACCTGGTTTTGATAATCTGATAATCGACACAGTCTCAAGATGCTTTCTTTGTTTCTTCATATGCTCTGGAATTTTAACTTGTGCGCAGAATTAAAGTGTTCAAAACCGTTCTAGTGATTTAAATAGGGATGAATTTACCTTGTCGCATCAGCCATTCAATTTGTATTATAAGTGTAGTTCTATAAAATATACAGCCAGATATTCAAATACATTTAAAATTAAATTCAATTGTAGGTTGATGATGCAGGTGCGTGTTGTAATGTGGTCTATTGGTTATTTCAAATTGTTGTTTCTCAATCAACGCACAGGGTAGAAACAAATGCGAGATGGAGCATTAACTGGTCTATTAAAAAAAATGTCAGAATCCGATAATATCTCGTGCCGAAAACATCCCATCGTTTCACTAGTCCAATTGGTGAGCTCGAGGTTGGGGTTTCTCTTTAAACACTTTTTTTTGATATCTCCTTGCAAAATATCTGACACTGAACAATCTTGTCGTACAGATTTGATGTGGTAAGGATGACTAAGAGGTGTGACTAGGACACATGGAACCTTAATATGACTCGGGATGAAACTAGGTTGTGCGACACCCCTACACGAAAAAGACACATGGCACTCGAGACCGACGTCTTCATTTACTCGTGTTATTCAGAATCAATACTTTCCTTAAGCTAAACGTTCTAAAACTCGATCCCATTCCGCCAACGCCGAAATGTATCAAATATCGGTGATCGATAATAAACCTATCCAAGTGCTCCCGAATTGAACCTCTCAAAAATTCCTCGATGCCGAAAGTGTATCACGGGTTGATGATTGATGATATGTTTAACAGAGAAAAAAACAATTGTTTTAACCTTTTTTAAATTTCCCCGACCCCCATCAAGCACATTGGTCATCGACTATCGGTGGTTTTTTTAATGATTTTGTCAATGTCTATCCCTCCTGTAATTTTTCGACGTCGATGGGGATCGGATATATATTGAATATTTGTGGTGAAAAACTCACGCAAACAACCCCTGCCTTCTACTGATGTCAATGGTGCAATGACGATCGAAGATTAGTGTAACTGTGTGGCCACTTTTCCTGCTTAAATTTTGTCGACGCCGAACACAAGCGCGTTAGTTCAAAATGTTAGTTGAAGATTCTTAGTTAGAATGCCAAGTTATTTTAGACATAAAGGTTTCATTTAACAAGTTCAAACAAATCCGGCTTGATCAATAAGAGTCATGAAAACAAAATAAACCATCCCTCCATAGTGAACTCAATTCAGACGGAAAAGAACAAGTGGTACCCAAAAAGTTATAGAATTTCATAAATATTTTAGGGTGTGTTGAGCGCTCAACGACCGTCTGGACCATATCTGCATTCCATCAAGCGAGTGAGTGAATATTATTTGGGAATCCCATTACAGTCGAGTGGAAGGACACTTCGACATAGAAAAGACATTGGCAATGATGCATAAACATTTTTACTGGCCGAAACTTCAATAGGAGGTCAACAAGTATATCAGGTTCTGCACTGCCTATGTTATTGCCAAACCAACCACCAAGAAACAGAGCCTGTACACCCCTTTGCCTACTCCTAACAGGCCATGGGAATCCATCTCAATGGACTACATGTCGGGCCTCCCATTCACCAAGCAGGGAAATGACTGTGTTTTTGTGATTGTTGATTGCTTTTCTAAGATGGTGATTATGGCCACTTGCAAGAAGAGCATCACATCAAAGTCCACTGCGAAGCTCTTCTTTGAATGATTCTAGGTACATTTTGGAATCCTACAAACCATTGTCTCAAATCGAGATAGTCGATTTCTCAGCACATTCTGTTCGAGCCTCTAGTCACTGCTGGACACCAAGCTCACCAAATCCATGACCTTCCACCCTAAGACAAATGGCCAAACTAAGGTCGTAAATTGAATGATCATCCATATCCTGCACATGTATAATTCCAAGAACCCTCGCACATGGGATGACATTCTTCCCTATGTCCAACATAACTACAACCAAACCTTGCATAGCTCAACCAACCACAACCCCTTTCAGGTGGGGTTGGGATTGTTAGGATATTTAGACACCTAGGAGTTAGTTAAGATCTACTTGGTCTAATATGTCGTTAGGTAAAAGTGTGTTTCTTTAGTATG
>JZKD02S0228568.1:0-11980 GCA_000966675.3 Picea glauca | reverse complement strand
GTTGGTGGC
Organism: Picea glauca; assembly: GCA_000966675.3. Lineage (NCBI taxonomy): Eukaryota > Viridiplantae > Streptophyta > Pinopsida > Pinales > Pinaceae > Picea > Picea glauca. The sequence goes on along the minus strand of JZKD02S0228568.1, from coordinate 11,971 downwards.
CTCCCACCTATTCCAACTGGCTCATTTTGGCAGTTTTCCAGTTTGGCACTTTTTTCCTAGTTTTTGGGTCCCTGACTTCTCGGGTTGTTTCGAGGCCCTAAACAACATTTTTACGGCTCTCCAGAGTCAGACTAAACTATAAGTTTGAGTTTGACAAAAACTTTTTTTTTCCTTCGACAGACCTTTCCAATGGGTTATCGTGTGCCTAAAATGGAGATCATATGCAAAAGTTACAACCCCGGGAATTTGATGTACTAACTTACCCAAATGGGGCCCACATGACTTTTGGCACTTCATATCCTAGGGTTAGGTTTTTGGATGTCTAGGGTTTTTGACATTCCTGTTTATTGTAAAAATGCCTTTAGATCCTAATTGTAATCATCTTCTTGTGAAGGAGCACAGTCGTCACATCTCTTCTCAAAGATAATACGCCACCATTCTAGCAAGCTTGTTTTCCACTGCATTTTATAGTTTCATCTTATTTCCTTATTGAATAGAAAACAATTTTATTGTATATATTTTATTCTGTGTTAAGAATATTTTGATAATAATCCATATTTATTTATTTCTTCTCATAAAATCCGAATCAGTGGTATCAAAGCAGTCTGCTCCTTGACATTCTTAATGCATGTCCCCAACGACAAAAGAATTGGGTCTCGAGCTTGTTTCTCTTGAGGACAAAAGCTCTCGCATGCCTAAGAGACCTCTCATGGTGGGAGAAAAGAAAGATGATAGGACAAGAGATCCCTTCAAAATGTTCCTTGAGGAATCCCTCATGCAACAGAGGAACAAGATGATGGATAGTTTTGTGCAAATCCTTTGGCGGCTACCAACATGTGACGCATCTTCCTCAAACGGAGGCGCCACCCCCTTCAAGGTACAAATAAACTTCTATATTCCTATATTTGAAGGTCATATAGATGCAGATGTTGTAGAAAAATGGTTAAATCTGCTATAAGTGTATTTCTCTATCCATAACTTCTCGAATAGTGAAACATTACTTTTGCGCTCTTCAAAGTCATTCCCCATGTCAAAGATTGGTGGGAAACTTTTTGTGATCAGAAGGAAACAGAGGAACCCTCATTATTTATAGTTGTGGTCACCTGGGATTCCTTCAGGGATGTTATTAAGGAACAATAATAACCTGTTGGAAGTTATGACAACCTGTACACAAAATGGACCACACTGCAGTAGGAAAGAGACCAAGCAGTGCCCGAGTTCACAAATATCTTCCATACCTTGTGCACCAAGATGGGTATCAAATATTTTGAGTGACATATGGTGCTCAAGTATTGCGACGGTTTGCATAGATACATCCTAGCTGAAATCGAGTTTATGGACATCTTAACTTTGGGTGTAGCCTATCGATATGTTGTCAAAATCAAGTAGAAGCTTAGACAAAAGACACGGAAATTTGGGCCTAGTAACCCCTGATAGAAAAATACAGGAAAGGGAATCCCTAACCCATAGAACAAAGGACAGAGAAAAGATGGGCCACCTCAGGAAAAACAGTCCATTTCGCAAGAAAAGAAGGAAACCAGAAAGACAAAGAAATATATTGGGAAGTGGTGTGACTTCCATAAGAGGCCCTGGCATAACATTGTTGATTGTCATTCAAAGAAATCATTGGTGGATGAGGTGAAAGCCTCTAAATCTGATGTGGGTTCTGACTCTAATTCATAACCAGAAAGGGGGAGACAGATCATTGACGCAGAACCTAGTGCTACCATTGCTACCACCAAGCTCCAACCCAGTGAACCAAAAGAGTCAGAGGAAGGCGAGTACCTTTTTCATTCACAAATGTGGGTGAAGGGTACCCAGCTGCACTTCATCATTGATAGCGGTAGACAAAATAACCTCATCTCAGTAGAGGTTGTCAAGCAACTCTCCCTATCGAAAATGATGCAACCACAACCTTACACCATCGGATGGCTCCACCAAGGAAGAGAAACCCACTTCAGCCAACAATGTCGCATGTCATATGACATCAAGCCCTTCAAAGATGAGGTATTGTGTGATGTTGTCCCTCTCAAAGTTTGTAATGTTCTTTTGGGCCAACCATATTTATGGAAACCCCATGTTGTATATGAGTCTCGGCCTCGCAGTGTTATTATTACTTTGAACAAGAAATTATACAGAATACCTGAGGCAGTCCCACCTAGTGTTATTTCCTAGATCTCTTCCAAGCAATGTAGGAAGGTCATCTCTCAGATGGGGAATTTTGTCTTGTTCATGATTTGTTCTCGGAATGAGCAAAAGATCACAACCACATCTAGGGTCTCCACAATCGACCTCTCCACACAACATAAGCAAGTGGATAAGGTCTTGGAAGAATACTCGGATATCTTCTCCTCACCTAGCAGGATACCTTTGCATTATCAAGTCAAGCACCCCATCAAGATGACCCCAAGTGCATTGCTTCCCCATGAAACAATATACTACCACTCTTTGTTAGAGAATGAGGAGATCAAGTGATAGATACAAGAACTCCTCCACAAGGGACACATCTGTCCCATCTCATCACCTTGCGAGAGCCCAATTGTGTTGGTACAAATGAAAGATTGAACCTGACAACTCTACATTGATTACCAAGATCTGAATAAAATCATAGTTAGAAACTGATACCCTGTTCCCCAAATCGACAGCCTCCTTGATCAACTCATGGAGGCTAAATACTTTAGTAATATTGATCTGAGGTCTGGATACCACCAGGTCTCGATAGAACAGACATATGCATGGAAGACCGCCTTCAAGTCAAAGGAAGGTCTTTTTGAATGGTTGGTCATGCCCTTTGGTTTAACAAATGCTCCAGCCACTTTCATGAGGATGATGGATGATATCATGCAACCATTCACCAATACTTTTGTAGTGGTGTATCTGGATGACATTCTCATTTACAAAAAGACTTGGACATAACACTTGTATCATATTCAGCAGGTTCTTCACACCCTCTGGCAGCACAAGCTATACACCAACTTGGAAAAATGCTCCTTCGGCACGGACATCATCCATTACATGGGCTACATCATTAATCAACATGGTGTACATGTGGATCCAACCAAGATACAAGTCATTCGTGATTGACCAACCCCAACCACACTCATTGAGCTTCAGAGCTTCTTGGGCCTTGCCAATTTCTACCACAGGTTCGTGTTGGGATTGTCCCATATTGCATGGGCCCTCAGCTAAGTAACCAGGGGTGGTGGCAAAGAGAAATTTGTGTGGGGTCGGTCCCAACAACAAGCATTCGATGATTCAAAGCATCGCTTGTGCTCAACCCCAGTAATTTCACTATTGGACCTACAACAACCCTTTAAGATCGAGATAGATGCTTCAGACTATGTTGTGGGAATTGTTCTCACTCAACATGACCACCCCATGGGCTATCATAGTGAGACACTATCACATGTTTTATGTAAGTAACCTACTTGCAACAAAGAAATGTACTCCATTTTGCAAGCCTACCGTGAGTGGAGAATTTACATTCTTGGGAAGGAGATAGTCATCCATACTGATCATAAGCCACTGGAGTTCATGAAAATACAAGGCAAATTGCAGAATGACTGCCATCATAAGTTGTCCACATACTTGAAACAATTCCACCTCAACATCAAGTATAAAATAGGAAGCACCAACCACGTCGTTGATTTCCTCAGCAGACCATGATTCATGACACTCACCACGGTTCTAGACTCTTGCGGCCATGAGACCTCTAGATGGACCCAACTCTATGAGACAGACACAAAATTCCCCACCACCTACCAAATGCTGGGCGCAAACGTAGTTGTCGCTAATTTCCATCTTCAAGATGGGTTGTTGTGCCATTGTTTAGGGGTCCTAAATCCCTTTAACTTAACAACACGAACCAAACCTTCCACAAAGGCCCAATTAGACTCTACAGTGTTTGATGGTGGAATGGTTCGCCAGATATTTCAATCTAGCCAATTTATCGATAGGCTTTACATAGTGATTGACAGGATATCTTATTATGAAAGTTCCTTCTTTAGTTTAAACGTTCTCTTTTTGTCTTTTATTTTATTAGATGGGTCTGATTGAAATATGTGTGCTAGTATAAAACAACTGGTAAAAGGGGGGTTCTTAACTACTGAAGAAGGTTGAGCTTGGGATAACCCTTTTGCTCAAGCATGCAGAAAAATATATTCACACCTATGAAAATCCTAGTACTAATACGTTAACTTGTTGGTATTTCAATTATCAATTGAGATACAATTATCATAAGAAAAAATGCATGCAATAATATTATGGCAAGAAAAATAGTTTCCTTAGCTCTATCATTAATCACACATTAACATAACGATTTGCTTTCATCATTAGAGACAAGAAATACAAAAAATATTGAAACAACTAACTTATCAATAGATTCAGAAACTCTTACTCGTTACAACATCCATTAATGAAATAAAGTTGGAAGTAATTCCTCCTCAATCCAATCACACAACACCTTTGATGAAAAACCATAAATTTGTCTTTGGTCCTAAACTTGACTCTCAATTAAGGTAGTTCATAAATAATTCTTTGCAATTCTAAAAATGAAATGAGGGTCTTTCCCAAAACCATCGACTTTTTCTAAAAGGTCAATCCTCCTATTTCTCCTAGAATGAGTCAGTCTGGGACGTGAGTAGGGAGTAGATGCAGTGCTCCAGTGGCCCCGAACACCCTGATATAGGTGGTGCATTCCTCTAAATACTAGTGGCCTACCTTCACTACCATTTTCTTGGTTGTTGCAGATAGTCTCGGGCATTCCTTTTTAAATACAATAAAATAAATATGGGTTATGAATTCATCGCAAATGAGTGCGTAGGATTTTTTGTACCTGTTATACCATAGTATGTTGAAGTAAACGTGAATTGGGAGCTCCAAAACATGTCAGTTTAAATTCATGCCAACGAAAACATTTCTCGCATAGATCACATTGAGCAAGTACGAGGCGATGTGGAAAGCAAGTGCTTCCCCTTCTTTCAACGTCTGATCCTGTTGTACACATATGCTAAATTGCTTGGAAATTATTGCTCCCCAGTTGAAGCTTCTTCCAAAGATCACCACTGTGTATGCCAAGGGAATCCATGCTTCCAAAAAATTGGAGTAGTCCTTCTCTTCATTTAGTCACCAGATTAGAGCCATCAAGTATATGTATAGCTCCCTCAGGTTAATTGTCCCATACCATCCATTGCTCCAGATTGTAAACTTTTTTTCCTCCTTCCACCATGAGGCCATCAACCTGTTGGTGTCATGTAATTCCTATAACTTCACCATGAATTCTGTGTTTATCCATTTCTCTAGGTATTTGAGTTTGTAGTACTTCTATACTTTTGTTGGGAGGAAAACTCTGACACACCCACCATTCTCATCGTTTATTAAGCATTTATGTGTGTCTGTATGGTCGATTAGCCACTTNTATTTCCTACACCTTTCGAAAATCTGGGTTAGATGTTGGATGTGATCTTCTATGTTCTTTGAATACACAATCACGTCGTATTAATATACTACTGCACACTTTTTGATCAGTCCCTGAAAAGATACGTCCATGGCCCTCTGGAAGGTTGCTCCTACGTTAATCAGCCCAAAGGGCATGCATTTGTAAGAAAAATTTCCCCACTTGGTTCGAAAGGTAGTTTTCAATCGGTCCTCTTCTAACACTAGTCCCTGGTTGTAGCCTGAAAAGCCATCTTGTAGGGAGAAAATATCAGAACCAGACACGGTCTGCAAGAGCTGTTCCATTGGTGGGATTGTGTAGTTATCCTTTTCTGATGCTCTATTGAGGTTTCTGAATTCCACACACAGACGGATTTCCCTAGAATTTTTCCTTACAGGAACCAAATTTGCTACCCAGGCAGAGTGTCTAACCTGAAAGATAATTTTAGCATCTAATAGTTTCTTTAACTCTTGACACATGAGGGGTTCCAGAGATGCATGGTACTTCTAGAGCTTCTGTTGGAAGGGTTTTAATCCATATTTTAATAGGATTGTGTGTTGAATAATACGATTGTCATAAGTTTTCAAATATCAGTTGGACCATGCAAAAACATCTTGATATTCTCTGAAAAGTTTGAGATAGGATTTTCTTTATTCTTTAGACATTGTCTTTCCTAGATTTGTATTCTTAGGGTTTTTGGGCGTTCCTAGATTTATAGTCTCATACATGGGACATGAGCTCCCTATCTTTGTGTTTGTTGACCCTTTAAATATTTCCCTTAAGTCAAAGAGGTTCTCCAAATTGGCTACCCCTTTCGGTATTGTGTGAAACTTTGGTTTGTTACTAGAGTGATATGTTTCACCTCTTTGTTCATGGGAGTCAATTTATACTAATTTCTCTTGGAATACTTCATCGTCAATAGCCAGGTCTTTAAAATTTTCTTGATTGGTTAGGAATTTTATAATTTTTTCATCTCCTGCAAATACCTTCCAATTAGAAATATTGTTGGGAACTTATGGTTTGTAGAGTAGTTCCATAGTGAACCTGGAGGCTTCATAGTCTTCTAAAGGGGCTAGCCTCGAGGCAGTAGTGGCTAGGGAATCAGAAAGAGTATTCTTTGTCCTAGGGATCACTGTAATATTGAAGGCCTCAAAATGTTCTATTAGTTTGTGCACTTCATGTTGATAATTCCTCAGTGGGGAGAGTTGCAATGTATAGTATTCTTTACTTACCTGACGATAATTTCAGAGTCCCCAAAATTTTTTAGTTCTTTAACATTTAAGTCTATGGATTTCTTTAGTCCTTGCACTAAAGATTCATACTTGACAATATTATTAGTGTATTCAAATTCTAGTCTGTAGGACAGAAAATTCCGCTTCCCCTTTGGGTCAATGAGAATACATCTTTCTTCTGACCCTTCTTGCAATTTAGACCCATCAAAGTACAAAGTCCAAACTTGTGAGTGAAAATCATCATCTTCTCCATGCCTACTAACTTCCTCCCCTCCACCTAGTTTGTATGTGGTTTCCAACAGAGGTTCTTGAAAGAAGAGGCTTTCTTCTGCCGCTACCAGTAGATTTACTTGAAAATTCATTTCATAGTTTTGAGTAAGAGGTACATCAAATGAGAGAGGGGAGAAATTTCCAAAATTATAATCGTGGGAGTAGTTTCTTAGCACGGGGAAATATTTCGATGAGGGTTCGTTGAAGGCTTGTAAATCAATGAACGTATGTTTGAGATACCTTTCCCTATTGATCATAATCATGGTTGTGTGTCCCTTTAATGGAAACTAGAGGTGAGACCAGTCCATGCTAACGTATCCATTCAACTTCTCGGACCAATATTGACTAAGTAGCAGTCCATAAAAATCTACTATATCCACTACAATGATGTCAATTACTTGAACAAATTTCGGGTGTGTATCCATTATGATCATGACGTCCTTGAGTTCCCCAATAAATTTCACCTGCGTCTTGTCCAGCTATATAACGTTGTTATCTCTTTTAAGCCGGACTGCATTTAATTTCTTGCATATAGATAATGACATAACATTAGAGGATACCCCTGAGTCAACTAAACAATTATGGAGATTTCGGTTGAAGACTTCAAACGTTAAAAGGAACAGTGGGACAAAAGGATTACCTTTTTTATCTACAAAGAAAGCATTCACATTTGGTTTATTCTTTAGGTTTATGGGAGAGGGAACCTCCCCTTGATCATTGCTTGTTATAGGGGTTTCTATTGATTTCAAGGCCTATAGCAGAAAGTGATTTTTCTGGGTAATTCTACACATGTCCATGACCGACACATTAGCCTTCAATATTTTTAAGTATTCCACTATGTTGTATTCTAGCTTGGGTGACTCTTGCATATGGATATTTATATGATTTGTTTGGGAGACAAAAGGTTATTTCGAGTGATCATCTATTTGTTTTCCTCTCAAACTTTGGACAATGGTAAGGTCATTTCAGACCAGCTGACCCCTACTTCACATTTTCAAAGCCAAAACCTCAGCGGGTGGTTCTTGAACCTCAAATATATCATCGAAAGGCATTGAAAAGTCAGGATCCCATAGAAGCATGGTTGTTTATTCTGGTGGGTCAACTTCTGCCTAATCGACAATATTCACTATTGAACCACTTGATTGTTCGATAAGGGAAACTTCATCTAGGAACCGATTGTCTATCAAATTCATGGCATGGACCCATTGTGGACAGTCTCTTTCAGAATGTTTCTCTTAATGATAGGTACAGAAAGAGTTGAATGCTACATTTCCTAGGTTGATTTTTAAGTTCACTGGGGAAGGTTCAATTTCTTTGAATGGTGGGTTTCTCTTAAAAATGGGTTTATAGGGCCTTTGGCCTTGGTTTCCTTCACCTCCAATTATTTTCATGTCTACGATTTCATTTGACAATTTATTTATAATCCATTGTAGGTCTTATATGTCTCCACTTCCCTTTTCAGGATGTTGTTCTATTTGTTTTCCTATGGGTCTAGTAAACAAGAGTCCTCCCCTGGGTGGAGGTTGAGCTTCCTTCTTAACTAGTGAGACCTGGCCCTCTTTACATCCCATCATTTGGAATTCAATTGTTTTGGATTCCTCAAAAATTTCATCTAGGGTATGCTTGGCAACCCTTTTTACAAACATGGAAATAGAAGCAGGGAGAGGATTAGCATATACCTCAATTTGCAACTCCTGAGTGGGTTTAGCTTCGCGTTGAAATTTGTTCAGGATAGTGGTCAATATTTGATTGAAGTCTTTAACCTTTTCTTTTGAACTCATGGTGGCGATGAACAGTTCAGCCATTAAAGATCCTGTAGTGGTTTCTTCTGCAAATTTGTCTAAAAATTCTTTTTGAAACTTCGTCCAACTAGTTATGGACCCTACATGAAAGTTAAAATACCATGTGGAGGCCAAATTCTTAAAGGTATAGGAAAAAATATTGCATAATATGTCTTCATGTTGGACATTCATCAGTCTAATAGCTAGTATGAACTTTTTAATATGTTCTTCAGAAAATCTGGAGGTTTCAGTGTCAAACTTGGGGAGTAACTTTTCTATATGTCAAGGGAGGTTATGTACCCGTCTGAGGATCGCCAGAGCATTTTTGGCCAACAAAAGTTGATTATTTTGAGGTGGGTTTACCCTTTCTTCATTATGATCATTTTTATCCTCCATGTCATCCAAATCCGAAGCTAAGTGATCTAAGTTAAAACCTTCCTCGTCAGATTCAAAATCGTCGGGCTCAGAGTAGTTACCAACTGGTGTTTCAGGGATCAAATTAAGGGGATGTTCGATCTCGGTGAGGGAAAAATCTATCAGGTCTTCCACTGTGTGAACAAAAACCTAGTCAGGGGTGTTGACCACTGGTCTTCTTACTTGTTTTCTATGAGGAAGTAACAGAGCTAAGGGTAATGATCTGATTTTTTGAGAGTAGGCTCTTGTGATTCTTCTGAACTGGTTCAACTCCTTGTGAGGAAGAGCGTAACGTATTTAAGGGAATAGATGTTCTTCCTCTTTCTGGGGTGAGTTATTCATTTCAGGAGTACTCAATGTATGTGGGTTGTTTTGAGAATGACTAGCCATGCATGTGGGTTGTTTTTGAATATGTAGGCTATGCTGAATATTATATCAGAAACATTGTTAGCCATTCATTCACATGCCCTATTTCTAGCGCTAATTCTGTTGAGGGGTCCTAAATCCCTTTAAATCAACAACAGGAACCAAAATCGCCACGGAGGCCCAATTAGGCTCTGAAGTGTTTGATGGTGGAATGGTTCTCCAGATCTTTCGATATGGCCAATTTATCGATAGGCTTTACGTAGTGATTGGTAGGATATCTTCTTATGAAAGCTCCTCCTTCAATTTAAATGTTATTTTTTGTCTTTTCTTTTATTAGATGAGTCTGATCAAAGGATGTGTTCTAGTATAAACCAACTAGTAAAAGGGGGGTTCTTAACTACTGAAGAAGGTTGAGCTTTGGATAACCCTTGTGCTCAAGCATGCAGACAAATATATTCACACCTGTGACAAGCCTAGTACTAATACGTTAACTTGTTGGTATTTCAATTATTGTCTGAGATACAATTATCATAAGAAAACACACATGCAATAAGATGATGGCAAGAAAAATAGTTTCCTTAGCTCTAGCATTAATTACACATTAACACAATGATTTGCTTTCATCATTAGAGACAAGAACTACAAAAAATATTGAAACAACTAACTTATCAATAGATTCAGAAACTCTTACTCATTACAACATCCATTAATGAAATAAAGTTGGAAGTAATTCCTCCTCAATCCAATCACACAACGCCTTTGATGAAAAACCAGAAATTTNCGATGGTCACGATATGTTCCCGACATAGAGTGATCTGATGGTTCATACTCTCCTCGATCTTAATGGCCATTGATCCATGGATTAACACCCGATTGGTCCATGATCTCTATTTAAAAAGCATGGAGGGTCATTTGCCGATGATTGATAGTGAGAAAATCTCTTGTAAAATCTCTCTGTAATCTTTTTCTTTGCATTAATAAACGACTCCAAGTGGTTGCGTTGGTCGGGGTCGTGGATGTTTCCCCGTAGGGGTTTTACCACGTGAAAACATCAGTGTGTTGATCTTTGATCTGGTTATGTGAGTGGTTATTGAAGGTGTTCGTCCTCTGTTGGAATACTTGTGTTGTCGAACATGGTATCAGAACCTGTTTGAAGACCCGCTCCTGTTGTAGATCGAGATCGTGAAGCCGAGTTGCCTCATCTCCATTTTCTGGCATTTTTGTACATTTCTGGGCTGAGAGGACTGTTCCATTGCGTCCGGAGCACTTGTTTCATGGAGGAACACTTTTCGTTTCACTCAAAAAGGTTTCCATTTTCCCAAGATACGGAGGTATAAAGTCTGAATACGCATTTTTTTTAAATTTTTGCAAAGTTTTGATTTGATTTCGGTTTGTATTTTTTTATTTCTAGGCTGCTACTCTTTTAGATCTGTGTATTCTCTTTACCCCATGCCTTGTGCGATCTCGGAAAATCAGAAACAGATAAGAAAAGGTGCATCTTCCGGGTAAGCTAACCGAGATCTAACCCTTGTTGTCATCGAGAAGCGAAATTTTTTTCTTNTGGTTGCGTTGGTCGGGGTCGTGGATGTTTCCCCGTAGGGGTTTTACCACGTGAAAACATCAGTGTGTTGATCTTTGATCTGGTTATGTGAGTGGTTATTGAAGGTGTTCGTCCTTTGTTGGAATACTTGTGTTGTCGAACATGGTATCAGAACCTGTTTGAAGACCCGCTCCTGTTGTAGATCGAGATCGTGAAGCCGAGTTGCCTCATCTCCATTTCCTGGCATTTCTGTACATTTCTGGGCTGAGAGGACTGTTCCATTGCGTCCGAAGCACTTGTTTCATTGAGGAACACTTTTCGTTTCACTCAAAAAGGTTTCCGTTTTCCCAAGATACGGAGGTATAAAGTCTGAATACGCATTTTTTTTAAATTTTTGCAAAGTTTTGATTTTATTTCGGTTTGTATTTTTTTATTTCTAGGATACTACTCTTTTAGATCTTTGTATTCTCTTTACCCCACGCCTTGTGCGATCTCGGAAAATCAGAAACAGATAAGAAAAGGTGCATCTTCTGGGTAAGCTAACCGAGATCTAACCCTTGTTGTCATCGAGAAGAGAAATTTTTTTCTTGTGTGAAAAGAGTTTTTTTGGAGCATGCTCTCCAAGGCTATCTTCAACAACAACAACAACAACAACAACAATTCTCCTTCTAAACATTACAATATGTTTTTCTAGAACATTTGGTTAAAACTTTCCTTATTAAATAAGAGGTCTTGAGTTCAAGTCTCTCTTTTGTTACCTTTTTTGAAAAATTTCATGCTAAAAATTGTAAAGTGCATTTCACTTCAAGTATAAAAGCTAATCACTATAAGTAGCTTTATATTTTATTTTAGAGTTATTTTGCATGCAATTTTTCTGTTATAAGGTAACCTCATTGTAAAAGTGATCCCCACTTCTCTTTATAAAAGTGGGTCA
>JZKD02S0228546.1:9706-21598 GCA_000966675.3 Picea glauca | reverse complement strand
TGGCTATACCTTTTTATCAATACAATTATGGATCCGCAGTGTATTTTATGGCGGCCATATCTTGCAAGTCTTGATCACCCAAGCATAGGTATGCTTGCCTTGGGTTTGAAACATGCCATAATATTTGTTGGATGTTTGTGTGCAGCTTCGGTCAGGTTCTCTACATATATACCCTTTCTTGAAAGTCTACAAAGCATTTCAATTATCAGTTCCTATATTCTAACTTCATACTTTGGGGGGCAATCTGTTACACATAAAAAATACTCACTTTTATAGTGTCGCAAGTTTCATCATTATAAGTGTTGAAAGTGTCGCATTTTTCTCACAAGTGTCGCAAGTGTCAAAGAAAGCATACTGCCATGATGCCTATGTTTTGCCTATAACGACATGAGAAGGACACTTGAAACACCTCAAACATTTGATTTGGAAGAGGAGAAATGAGTCAGCAGGCTCATGAACCTTTTTCCATCTGAAAACACTCAAAAAACTAAGTTTTGGAGGAGAGCGCTCCCCTATACCTCTTCTGGGAGTGTTGGTGCTCCCCCTTACACTGTCTGGGAGTGTTATAAAGCTTCTTTGGCCCTTTTGGGGGAGCGCTGGTGTCTTTGGGAGTGCTAGCGCCCCCCTTAAGCCTACTGGGGAGCGCTACAATGCTCTGATGGCCCTTTTGAGGGAGCGCTACCTATTCTGGGCAGTAGTTAAGTCGTTGAGATGAATGGGGGAAGGATCCTTTCATTCTTGGAAGGCATTTGGATTCGAATCCCTAGTCCAGCCATGATCTTAGGGAATATCCTCAACTGAAGGAGGAAAATCCTCAACTTCCCCAAGGATATCTCAAGTGGTTAAAGCCTCTCCAAGGCTATATAAGAAAGCTTTCTAATGGTGAAAAGGGACAGGGAAAGGGAGAATCACACCAAACTTATGATCTCATTAGTGGTGTTGGAACAAAGATATTTTGGAGGCAAGAGACCTATGATCTCATAGGGAGCAATCGGTGAAGCTACCATCATTTGGATCGTGGATATTTTGAGCAAGGGATAGACAAGGAGGACTTGGTAGAACTACTGCATTCCATCTACGGCTAGCTTATCGAAGAGCGAAAGATTGGAGCTCAACTCAGAGCATGCAGGGACAAACACTGGTAAAAGGTACTTCTTTTCTCCTTCCTTCTCACACACTAGTCCACCTAGATCTAAAAGGAAGTCAGTGACCATGATAAGCACTTTCCGTCTTAAAGTTAAGAGTCTAGCTCTTTGAGAAGATCTACTTGTCCACAGGGAGATATTCCTTCAACAAGTAGGACCACTGGAAGAAAACGAGCAGCAACAACCGTAGATCGTCAATATCAAAGAAATCCCATCACTGGAGGAAATACCAATAGACCCTACACTAATACTAGAATAAATTCAGCAGCCACAAGCAAAGGCCATGGAATAGGGTACACCAGTAGCGGTGCAAGAGCCTCAGAACAAGGAAACAGAAACCCATTAGGAAATACAACTAGAACACACTAAAGTAGTCGTGAAAGTGAATAGAATGACACAACCCCTAGGAGTAGAGGAGCAACCAGACAAGACACAAGCAACCAGCTTAGGTCAACCAACAGAGGAGACTGCTAGAACTACCTGACCTTGGCTAGAGTGGATGACAGGGGAACAACCGGGAGTTGTTGGAACTTAGAACCAACTACCACAGTAGGAGGACAGAGTGTAGATACCGATCTCACCTCGAAAGAAATCGGCAACAGAAACTATACTACCATGCATACTAGAGGGAGTACAGGTAGACCTGCAGCTATTAGGTCACGTCGGGAAGCTCAAGTATTCCGACCACATCGTATCAGATGAAACCAAATATCCAAACCTTGCACCACATGTCTTTATGCAGAAAATAGTCGTGAACCAACTCGGAGAAACGATCAGTCAGCCACATCAGTGGGAAACGAGACTGGACATAACAAGAATTTTAGGATTGCTGAAGCTACCACACTTTAGCAGAGGCCAATACGTGACGATATGCGTTAAGTAGTTGTTAGCAGTTACACATGGAGGGGATATATGGCTGGACAAACCTATCCCCATAACTGTCGAGCTTATCGCGCAGATAACATGACTACCCACTCGGGGTATGGATCTCTCGCAGATTTTGGACGACACATTCAAGGAGAAAACGTTGGTAGAAGAAATGAAGAAGAAATATGGTACCGACATGGGAACAAGAGGCATTATAATCAAACAGATAAAAAATGCAGCTACACAATTGGGCATAAAGATCTTAGCCTGCAAACTGCTAAGAAAATGCCGCAAAGACGAAGTACCGGCATGATTCATCATTGTTGCAGCTGAGTGCGCAGAAGGCACCTCCATGAGCTGGGCACCATACCTATCAAACTTATTTCAAGTAGACTGCAAAGATGCACAAGACGCAGGTACGAAATTTCATTACTCATGGCTAATCACCCTCCTAGCCTTCATGGGATGGCGAGAACCAGAAAACGCCATTTTTTGTACCAAACCACAACCNAACTTCCCCAAGGATATCTCAAGTGGTTAAAGCCTCTCCAAGGCTATATAAGCAAGCTTTCTAATGGTGAAAAGGGACAGGGAAAGGGAGAATCACACCAAACTTATGATCTCATTAGTGGTGTTGGAACAGAGATATTTTGGAGGCAAGAGACCTATGATATCATAGGGAGAAATCAGTGAAGCTACCATCATTTGGATCGTGGATCTTTTGAGCAAGGGATAGACAAGGAGGACTTGGTAGAACTACTGCATTCCATCTACGGCTAGCTTATCGAAGAGCGAAATATTGGAGCTCAACTCAGAGCATGCAGGGACAAACACTGGTAAAAGGTACTTCTTTTCTCCTTCCTTCTCACACACTAGTCCACCTAGATCTAAAAGGAAGTCAGTGACCATGATAAGCACTTTCTGTCTTAAAGTTAAGAGTCTATCTCTTTGAGAAGATCTACTTGTCCGCAGGGAGATTTTCCTTCAACAAGGAGGACCACTGGAAGAAAACGAGCAGCAACAACCGTAGATCGTCAATATCAAAGAAATCCCATCACTAGAGGAAATACCAATAGACCCTACACTAATACGAGAATAAATTCAGCAACCACAAGCAAAGGCCATGGAACAGGGTACACCAGTAGCGGTGCAAGAGCCTCAGAACAAGGAAACAGAAACCCATTAGGAAATACAACCAGAACACACTAAAGCAGTCGTGAAAGTGAATAGAACGACACAACCCCTAGGAGTAGAGGAGCAACCAGACAAGACACAAGCAACCAGCTTAGGTCAACCAACAGAGGAGACTGCTAGAACTACCTGACCTTGGCTAGAGTGGATGACAGGGGAACAACCGGGAGTTGTTGGAACTTAGAACCAACTACCACAGTAGGAGGACAGAGTGTAGATACCGATCTCACCTCGAAAGAAATCGGCAACAGAAACTATACTACCATGCATACTAGAGGGAGTACAGGTAGACCTGCAGCTATTAGGTCACGTCGGGAAGCTCAAGTATTCCGACCACATCGTATCAGATGAAACCAAATATCCAAACCTTGCACCACATGTCTTTATGCAGAAAATAGTCGTGAACCAACTCGGAGAAACGATCAGTCAGCCACATCAGTGGGAAACGAGACTGGACATAACAAGAATTTTAGGATTGCTGAAGCTACCACACTTTAGCAGAGGCCAATACGTGACGATATGCGTTAAGTAGTTGTTAGCAGTTACACATGGAGGGGATATATGGCTGGACAAACCTATCCCCATAACTGTCGAGCTTATCGCGCAGATAACATGACTACCCACTCGGGGTATGGATCTCTCGCAGATTTTGGACGACACATTCAAGGAGAAAACGTTGGTAGAAGAAATGAAGAAGAAATATGGTACCGACATGGGAACAAGAGGCATTATAATCAAACAGATAAAAAATGCAGCTACACAATTGGGCATAAAGATCTTAGCCTGCAAACTGCTAAGAAAATGCCGCAAAGACGAAGTACCGGCATGATTCATCATTGTTGCAGCTGAGTGCGCAGAAGGCACCTCCATGAGCTGGGCACCATACCTATCAAACTTATTTCAAGTAGACTGCAAAGATGCACAAGACGCAGGTACGAAATTTCATTACTCATGGCTAATCACCCTCCTAGCCTTCATGGGATGGCGAGAACCAGAAAACGCCATTTTTTGTACCAAACCACAACCAGCGAGAGCAAGATATCGTTTACTGGGATCTGTGCCACAGGTAAAGAACAAGAGGGAGAATGGAATCATATTCGAAGCATACCTACGAGACATACATGAAGCCATCATCCAAGCATGGAGAATAACACCATAGGTTGTTGTGTGATATGGGGACATTGCCAATTTCTGGGCTAGACGACAAGCCATGTGGATACCACCAAGGTAGGATCTAGATAAATAATGGCTACGGATGTGCTACTGCATCACCGAGGGTGATATCGATATGATCATCAATGAATGGCCGGATTAATGGAAGATCCCAACCATACCCAGGGAAGTATTGGGAAAAACATCGGAAGGAGGGGCTACACAGTTGAAGACACAGCCTCCGCAAATCCCAGTACCTAAGAAACGAAGAACGAGCCAAAGCAAGTCCACTCAGGTAGACAATGGGTCAGAGTAGCCAGGGACCTAGAAGGGGAAGAAAGAAACCACTCAGCCGACTAATGGACAACGGAAATAGGCTGAGGGAGCGCATGAACCGCCCTAGGGGAACTAAGAGATCAATTGCACGAGAAGAAAGCACGCACAAGAAATCCAAGGCACAACGAGCACCACCAGACTATATGATCACGAAGGACGATGGAGAGATGATCACCATAATGGTCCAGGACTGCCTAGCAGAAGATTTTGATCATGCAACACACCACAGAGATAAACTACAGAAGGAACTGATAGAAATGGGATAGCTTCTTAAGAAAATTGAGGAAGCCCAGAGCGCAAGTAGTAGCAGAGGTGTAGATCCATCGACAACATAGACCAAAGAAAGAGTGAAGGTAGCAGAACAAGACCCAGTTCTTCCAATGCCACACACACATTCAACGGTCTACATAAAACCTAGCATACTACGGATGGATGAAATTGTGGGACAGACACCACTAAAGGATTTGGACCACATCCAATTGGTCTCGACACAGATTCCATCAAGGGAATTATACAAATTATAGGTTAGTGTCGAACACGAGATGCAGTCTCGAGCACACAAAAATTTAGTCGAGCTACAACAAGCAACAAAGAAGTGGGAAGCGTTGGAAACAGTTTGGCATAGGCCAAATCTGAAACTCAGGAGGAGAAAGAACACACAAATGAACTGGAATGTAGAGTGGAAGATATTTTTGGGAAAATTCCAAGCACTGCGCAGGGAAATGAACTCCCAGCCCCAGAAAAGATCAACCAGAATACGTAGGCAATTGATTAGACCAACAACTCCACCAGCAGTGAAGGAGCAAAGGAAGCAGGAAGCAACAACATAACTGCAAGAGATAGAAAAACAGGTTAGCACGACAACTGACTTGTTCGAGAAAGCAACACAACTTTGGACAAGACTGGAAGAGGATCCATAGGTCCAACACTGGGACAAGTAAGAGGAGAGGATCAATGAAACGATCCAAGAACTCAAGCAACGACAGAAGACCGTACCAATTCCAGAATGAGTCAAGGGAACGCGGGAGTTGAAGAATATGCAGGCAAAACTTATCACTGCGCAAACACATAAACAAGAGCGTCGGGCTCAAATAGAATCGCTACAGGAACGGGTAGCAGAAGTACTCACGCAGGTAGAAGGAGCCAGAACACAGATAACACAGACCCAACTAGAATGCGTAGGATTTATGAGTGATGAAGTGGTAGTTCAGACAGTCGACACCATCAAGGATAAAACCACGTAGGCACTGACAAAAGCAACAAAATTGCAAGAAAAGTTCTAGACGATCACCAAGGAGATCGAGGAAGCACAGAGAGATTAGGTGACTCGGGACAAGTCACATATCAGTGTTGAGGGCCTGTTGGCACCAGGCCGAAGGGAAAAGAAGGACGATCATGGGAAAGAAAGCATGCAGAAACCAAAGTAACAGTTGGTGAAAGAACAACATGCATGCATGCAAGAAAGCATGCACAAGTAAAGTGACAGCTGGAGGAAGAACAACACGCGTGCATACAAGAAAGCGTGCACAAGGAAAGCAACAATTGGAGGAAGAACAACACATGCATGGGAAGAAGACTTAACGTCAGTACGGTTAGGTTTTTAGTAACACACTGTAAATGGATTAAGAGCCCGAAATGTATATATATAGATACAAAGGTATCATATAGAGGTTGGTTAGTTGTTGTTATTATAGCTACGTAGGGGAAAATGAAATATGTAATGTTGTTGACCGTGTGAACCAATTTTGTAAGTTGTTGAGCAAAGAAGAGAAGGGGGGAGGTAGATCTGAGGATTAGACCACAGGCTGTAGAGCCTGGTGTGATCTAGTTCACCTCATATAGATCTTACCCGTAAGGGGGAAATTGTAAGCGCACGACGCCGAGAATGCAGAACTACCATAATAAAAGAGCCAAGAGCCAAATCTTTGTGGACGTAGCCCAGGAGGGTGTGAACCACGGTAATATTTGTGTAATGTGATGAATGCATGCATGTCTTTACTTTCTTTCAACAATTAATGGTTAGGCTTGATGAATGAGTTAATACATTGTGATGAATCTGTTTATTCTGTTTGGAAAATAACTGGTGAAACATATGTATGCGACCGAGAGGGATAAGTAGATTACATTAACAGCTTGTGATACATGACTTTAGCCAAGAAACCCCTATCTCCTACTCTATCCTAGTTTGCAAACACCTAAGTCTTACAGTCACCCATTTAAAGCTATCTCAGGTGAGACTGTGCAATGCATCATGTGTACTGCATTGCCTTCTGGTTTACCAGGAGGGTCGATAGTTTTAGAGGCTTTGTTGGAAACCCAAATGACACGAACCTTGGGTCAATAACTCAGACAACCAGAGAAAGGAAGAGAAACCAAAAAATATCTTTTGAAAGGAAAATTCTTCTTCTTCCTAAGGCCTATCTGTTGGTTGTTGATTCTGAAATCTGAATCTTGTCAGTGGAGGAGTGTCCATGTAATCTTTCTTGTAGATCTTCCTATCTCCCTTGATTGTTTCTGCATAGATTTTTGGATATGTTTCTTGCTCTGTGTTTTGGAGTTTGATCCTTTTTCTATCTGATTGTATCCAAGTCTAGACTTGTCATGATGAGATTTTTTACTGCTAATAATGTCATCCAAAACTTTTGAGTTGTTTTGCATATTTTTCTTTTGAAGATCCTTTCTTAATGTGGCAATCTCTGCTTCCAAATTTCCAATGATCTTGTCTTTTTCTTCTAGTTGTTCTTTGAGTGCTTCTTCAATTCTTTTATCTTCTTCTATTTGAACCTTCAAATTTGTCATCATTTGTTCTAGTTCTTGAGTGTCTTCTTTATTTTTTAGTTATGTTTGTAGTTTCTTGTTTTTCTTCTTTTCTCTTCTNGACACAACCCCTAGGAGTAGAGGAGCAACCAGACAAGACACAAGCAACCAGCTTAGGTCAACCAACAGAGGAGACTGCTAGAACTACCTGACCTTGGCTAGAGTGGATGACAGGGGAACAACCGGGAGTTGTTGGAACTTAGAACCAACTACCACAGTAGGAGGACAGAGTGTAGATACCGATCTCACCTCGAAAGAAATCGGCAACAGAAACTATACTACCATGCATACTAGAGGGAGTACAGGTAGACCTGCAGCTATTAGGTCACGTCGGGAAGCTCAAGTATTCCGACCACATCGTATCAGATGAAACCAAATATCCAAACCTTGCACCACATGTCTTTATGCAGAAAATAGTCGTGAACCAACTCGGAGAAACGATCAGTCAGCCACATCAGTGGGAAACGAGACTGGACATAACAAGAATTTTAGGATTGCTGAAGCTACCACACTTTAGCAGAGGCCAATACGTGACGATATGCGTTAAGTAGTTGTTAGCAGTTACACATGGAGGGGATATATGGCTGGACAAACCTATCCCCATAACTGTCGAGCTTATCGCGCAGATAACATGACTACCCACTCGGGGTATGGATCTCTCGCAGATTTTGGACGACACATTCAAGGAGAAAACGTTGGTAGAAGAAATGAAGAAGAAATATGGTACCGACATGGGAACAAGAGGCATTATAATCAAACAGATAAAAAATGCAGCTACACAATTGGGCATAAAGATCTTAGCCTGCAAACTGCTAAGAAAATGCCGCAAAGACGAAGTACCGGCATGATTCATCATTGTTGCAGCTGAGTGCGCAGAAGGCACCTCCATGAGCTGGGCACCATACCTATCAAACTTATTTCAAGTAGACTGCAAAGATGCACAAGACGCAGGTACGAAATTTCATTACTCATGGCTAATCACCCTCCTAGCCTTCATGGGATGGCGAGAACCAGAAAACGCCATTTTTTGTACCAAACCACAACCCGCGAGAGCAAGATATCGTTTACTGGGATCTGTGCCACAGGTAAAGAACAAGAGGGAGAATGGAATCATATTCGAAGCATACCTAAGAGACATACAAGAAGCCATCATCCAAGCATGGAGAATAACACCAGAGGTTGTTGTGTGATACAGGGACATTGCCAATTTCTGGGCTAGACGACAAGCCATGTGGATACAACCAAGGTAGGATCTAGATAAATAATGGCTACGGATGTGCTACTGCATCATCGAGGGTGATATCGATATGATCATCAATGAATGGCCGGATTAATGGAAGATCCCAACCATACCCAGGGAAGTACTGGGACAAACATCGGAAGGAGGGGATACACAGTCGAAGACACAGCCTCCGCAAATCCCAGTACCTAAGAAACGAAGAACGGGCCAAAGCAAGTCCACTCAGGTAGACAATGGGTCAGAGTAGCCAGGGACCTAGAAGGGGAAGAAAGAAACCACTCATCCGACTAATGGACAACGGAAACAGGCTGAGGGAGTGCATGAACCGCCCTAGGGGAACTAAGAGATCAATTGCACGAGAAGAAAGCACACACAAGAAATCCAAGGCACAACGAGCACCACCAGACTATCTGATCACGGAGGACGATGGAGAGATGATCACCATAATGGTCCAGGACTGCCTAGCAGAAGATTTTGATCATGCAACACACCACAGAGATAAACTGCAGAAGGACCTGATAGAAATGGGATAGCTTCTTAAGAAAATTGAGGAAGCCCAGAGCACAAGTAGTAGCAGAGGTGTATATCCATCGACAACACAGACCAAAGAAAGAGTGAAGGTAGCAGAACAAGACCCAGTTCTTCCAATTCCACACGCACATTCAACGGTCTACATAAAACCTAGCATACTACAGATGGATGAAATTGTGGGACAGACACCACTAAAGGATTTGGACCACATCCAATTGGTCTCGACACGGATTCCATCAAGGGCATTATACAAATTATAGGTTAGTGTCGACCACGAGATGCAGTCTCGAGCACGCAAAAATGTAGTCGAGCTACAACAAGCAACAAAGAAGTGGGAAGCGTTGGAAATAGTTTGGCATAGGCCAAATCTGAAACTCAGGAGGAGAAAGAACACACAAATGAACTGGAATGTAGAGTGGAAGATATTTTTGGAAAAATTCCAAGCACTGCGCAGGGAAATGAACTCCCAGCCCCAGAAAAGATCAACCAGATTACGCAGGCAATTGATTAGACCAACAACTCCACCAGCAGTGAAGGAGCAAAGGAAGCAGGAAGCAACAACATAACTGCAGGAGATAGAAAAATAGGTTAGCACGACAACTGACTTGTTCGAGAAAGCAACACAACTTTGGACAAGACTGGAAGAGGATCCATAGGTCCAACACTGGGACAAGTAAGAGGAGAGGATCAATGAAACGATCCAAGAACTCAAGCAACGACAGAAGACCGTACCAATTCCAGAATGAGTCAAGGGAACGCGGGAGTTGAAGAATATGCAGGCAAAACTTATCACTGCGCAAACACATAAACAAGAGCGTCGGGCTCAAATAGAATCGCTACAGGAACGGGTAGCAGAAGTACTCACGCAGGTAGAAGGAGCCAGAACACAGATAACACAGACCCAACTAGAATGCGTAGGATTTATGAGTGATGAAGTGGTAGTTCAGACAGTCGACACCATCAAGGATAAAACCACGTAGGCACTGACAAAAGCAACAAAATTGCAAGAAAAGTTCTAGACGATCACCAAGGAGATCGAGGAAGCACAGAGAGATTAGGTGACTCGGGACAAGTCACATATCAGTGTTGAGGGCCTGTTGGCACCAGGCCGAAGGGAAAAGAAGGACGATCATGGGAAAGAAAGCATGCAGAAACCAAAGTAACAGTTGGTGAAAGAACAACATGCATGCATGCAAGAAAGCATGCACAAGTAAAGTGACAGCTGGAGGAAGAACAACACGCGTGCATACAAGAAAGCGTGCACAAGGAAAGCAACAATTGGAGGAAGAACAACACATGCATGGGAAGAAGACTTAACGTCAGTACGGTTAGGTTTTTAGTAACACACTGTAAATGGATTAAGAGCCCGAAATGTATATATATAGATACAAAGGTATCATATAGAGGTTGGTTAGTTGTTGTTATTATAGCTACGTAGGGGAAAATGAAATATGTAATGTTGTTGACCGTGTGAACCAATTTTGTAAGTTGTTGAGCAAAGAAGAGAAGGGGGGAGGTAGATCTGAGGATTAGACCACAGGCTGTAGAGCCTGGTGTGATCTAGTTCACCTCATATAGATCTTACCCGTAAGGGGGAAATTGTAAGCGCACGACGCCGAGAATGCAGAACTACCATAATAAAAGAGCCAAGAGCCAAATCTTTGTGGACGTAGCCCAGGAGGGTGTGAACCACGGTAATATTTGTGTAATGTGATGAATGCATGCATGTCTTTACTTTCTTTCAACAATTAATGGTTAGGCTTGATGAATGAGTTAATACATTGTGATGAATCTGTTTATTCTGTTTGGAAAATAACTGGTGAAACATATGTATGCGACCGAGAGGGATAAGTAGATTACATTAACAGCTTGTGATACATGACTTTAGCCAAGAAACCCCTATCTCCTACTCTATCCTAGTTTGCAAACACCTAAGTCTTACAGTCACCCATTTAAAGCTATCTCAGGTGAGACTGTGCAATGCATCATGTGTACTGCATTGCCTTCTGGTTTACCAGGAGGGTCGATAGTTTTAGAGGCTTTGTTGGAAACCCAAATGACACGAACCTTGGGTCAATAACTCAGACAACCAGAGAAAGGAAGAGAAACCAAAAAATATCTTTTGAAAGGAAAATTCTTCTTCTTCCTAAGGCCTATCTGTTGGTTGTTGATTCTGAAATCTGAATCTTGTCAGTGGAGGAGTGTCCATGTAATCTTTCTTGTAGATCTTCCTATCTCCCTTGATTGTTTCTGCATAGATTTTTGGATATGTTTCTTGCTCTGTGTTTTGGAGTTTGATCCTTTTTCTATCTGATTGTATCCAAGTCTAGACTTGTCATGATGAGATTTTTTACTGCTAATAATGTCATCCAAAACTTTTGAGTTGTTTTGCATATTTTTCTTTTGAAGATCCTTTCTTAATGTGGCAATCTCTGCTTCCAAATTTCCAATGATCTTGTCTTTTTCTTCTAGTTGTTCTTTGAGTGCTTCTTCAATTCTTTTATCTTCTTCTATTTGAACCTTCAAATTTGTCATCATTTGTTCTAGTTCTTGAGTGTCTTCTTTATTTTTTAGTTATGTTTGTAGTTTCTTGTTTTTCTTCTTTTCTCTTCT
>JZKD02S0228502.1:0-21599 GCA_000966675.3 Picea glauca | reverse complement strand
CTAGCAAAAGGTTGAAAATCGAGGCCCACCACGCCCTTGACAAAGGAAAAGCCACTGCTACCCCTTCCTCACCCTCCAATGGCTCAGATAAATCCGTGTCTTCCCGAATGCATTTGAGGGATGATTGTTCTCATGTGATCATCGATATTAGGCCTAAAGGCTCAACATAGCCAAAGGAAAATACAAAAAAATCGAATGGTGACAACAACAATCAAGGAAAGATTGCATCTCAGAGTGGGAAATATGGTTTTTGAGTTTTTATGTTATTTATTGTTGATGACGGTTGACTTCAAAAATTTTGGACAACATGTTTTCTTTGTACATATGAGTGATATTTTTTTGAAATCAATTTCAAATATTTTGAGATAAATTGTCAAATGTTAATATGATGACGGGAGTCACAAGGAGGGGTGTTTGCTTAATTAACTAGTATGTTATGATTTTTAAGAGCTAAAGGGAGTCACAATGGGTCCCACATACTAGTTATTATTTATTTATAATCCTTATTATGATTATTACTTTTCCCCCTAACTAAAAAGTTGTTTGAGTCTTTTAATTAACTTAACTAATGAGGTGGTTCAACTAATTCAACCAATTCTAATTTTCTTAAAGGAAAAAGGAAAGGGAGGAACAAGAGGAGGATAGAAGGAGAAGCATACTAAGGTTTTCTCTTTGAGTTTATGTTGATATAGTTCAGTTTTCATTCATTCCTTAATTTATCACAAACCTAATTATTTTTTATGATAGCAGGTTCTTACTGTAGACAACAAGATTCAGGGCTGAATTACATCATTCAGACACATGTTTTTTAGAGGTGTTGATCTATCTTTGATATTATGTGTAGACTTGTCTGTTTGTGAATTAATTTTCATTACTGACAAAGGCTATTGTGCAGAGTCAAGTAGGCAACAATCTTTGGCAAGCTGATCCAACTTTTAGAGTTCAGATTTTGATTTTCTGTTAGAGGTCCTTTTGTATGTTCCATTGGGGATGTCTAAGTTTGACTTTGGTCCGATATTTATGCATGAAATTTTGTAAAAGGAATGACTCTTTGGTGAATTGGAATGAAATAAAGGATTTCTTTATGTCTCATCTATCTTGATTATCTTCTAGGTGTCTTTACTTCTGTCTCTACATTTATTTCAGCAACTGTGATATTCAGAAAATCATATAAAAAGTAAATTTCCAATAAGATTTTTACTTATGAAAGACTAGCCTAAGCACTTGTAATCAATACTTGTGAGTTAGGATGTTATTTGTGTTGGCTATAAACATAGGGTGATATTCCCGTCTATTTTTCTTTAGCCAAGAAGAATCTGAAAATGCTTGAGTAAGATCATTTCATATCTTTTCCTCAACATTTATTTGACGACCATACTGGGGTGATCTTCGATATCTCTCTGGTTAATTTTTATACTCGATTTTCGTCGATACATCTATTTTTCTAATATCGATTCTTTGACTGTTTTATTTCTTAATGACTGTGCCTATTGCAAGGCAGCCCAATAGTGAGCCCGATCTTCAAAATCAGACCAATATTGCTTTGAATATGTTTAATACCATTTTAGACATTTCCAATACCCATGTTGAGCTTAACCATTCTTGGGCAACAATTGAACAATATATTAGTGCTCAAGAATGATTGGAAGCTAGATGTAGACAACCTAGAAATCAACAGTAACCTTCTTGTTTCTTCAGTTTTGGCCTTTCTTTCATGTCTTTAGATTCTCGTGCTTCTAGAATAAGAAGAGGCTTGTCACCTGAAATCAATCCTATTTCTGAAATAGGAAGAAGTAACGTTTTGTTATCTGCCCAACAAAGTGCTCGAAGGAGAATTTTGTCTGATTCATCCAGCTCCCTCATCTATCATCCACAAGATGGCATCTAGTGATGCCTCTGGTGGCACTGGAAGTGCTTCATCCTCTCAGTCTTCATCTTCGTCAGTGATTGGTAGCTTATATAGCCACCATATCCCTGTCCAATCTACCACAAACCCCACCAAAGTCATTAAAAAGTATGGACTTTTCCAATTCAAAGAAGATGCCACAACCACACCATGGCATGTGTCCTCTCCTCTTAACCTAGCACCTTCTAGTGGTCCACTTCCTAAATTTAAAGAGCATCTTCCTAGGTTTCCAGGAAATAACAATGTCACTACAAACGAACACTTGGTGGCATTTTCTAATGCTTGTCATAACATAAGAACCAATGACAATGATACGTTCATGCGCTTATTCATCAATTCCTTGGAAGGAAAGGCTGCGACCGATTTCTTTGAACTTCCTCCTAAGATTTTGTCTACTTGGGAGGAGTTAATCTATTGGTTTCGATCCAAAAGCCCAGATAAGAAGTGAAGGGAATATAAAAATGTCACCTATAAGGATGGTGAGACCATCAAGTATTTCAACTTGCATTTCACCAAGTTATACAATCAGATCCCTGAACTCATCCTCCCTCAGAACCAAGCCACTTTCATTCATTACTACAATGCATTTCCTTCCCGCTACCATCATAGGATTGAGAAAAAATCCATTGATAATCTTGGTTCTTCTCTGCATGCTTGTTCAGAGTATGAAGAACAACTTGAAAGAACTGGTCTTCCCCAGGGAGAATCAGTTAGATAGACATAAATGTCCACCCTTTTATAGCTAGTAAAAGACATGAACAATCATATGATAGTGTAGGAGAGGAAGGGAATTGTATCCCCTCTCACCCCTCAAGCTTCATCCTCTTTTTCACCCCCCTTTAGAAATCCGGTTGAAAATAATTTTTAGGCTAAAGCTATCTTGCCTCGAAGTTGGTGTAATTTTTGTGAGGAACACCACGAGGAAACCACATGTGAGGTAAAGAAGAGTGCCAAAGATAATATATTTGGTAAGATACTAGAGGCTACTATCATTTTCCTAGATTTTTCAGAGCCAGAAGATGTCATGGTCATCAATACTAGGAACAAAGCCTATGCTCCCAAGGGAAAATTTGATCCTCCCCGCAATTCTTCTAGCCCAAGCTCATCCTCACGAACTACTACGGTTTAGGTTCGTAAGGTTCCTGATAGTCAAGGAACAACCTCTCCTCTCCCCTATTTCAAATACAATATCTTGAAGCAGCTGGCCAACATCAAAGCAGATGAAACCCTTTTGGACATGGTTGTCGTCCCTGAACAACAGATGCATTTGAAACAATTCATGGAAGGAAAGGCTTCCTTGGTAGCGAATCTTTCTGAAGAGGTAAACGAAGAGGATTCATCTGTGAATAAAGTAGGTGTACATAACTTTAGATACCCTATAAAATATCCCCCTTTTTATATTTCTATAAATATTATGGATAAGATCGCCCATTGTTGCCTCATTGATGGTGGTTCGGGCCCAAGTGTGATGTCGAAGATTATTATGGAAGATCTAGGCTTGTCTTGTACAAATAAAAATTCGAGAAGCATGCTCTCCTATAATAGTCTACAACAAAAAACCATAGGTGAGATTAAGGATGTGACCTTAGTTTTATGCGCTCATCCTGAAATAAGGACAACCCTCAACATTCAGGTAATTGATATGCTTGTAAGCAATTACTCAATTATCTTGGGATGAGATTGGAAAGTCTTAATAGGTGGATACTCGATGGGATGTATTTATTCGTGCCTCATAATGGTAAGAACATTATAGTCCTTAGAGAGGGAAGGATTTCACCCTACATAGAGAGTGTTCCCCAATCTAGTGCAAACTATATCGAAGAGGACCTAGGAGTGTATTCCATCTTTGCTAAGGATGATAGTATTCCTTTGGAGAAAATCTATTTAGACGATTATATGTGGCACATGCACTTTGATGGTTCACGCTCTAATGAAGGTAATGGGGCTGGAATTATCTTGGTTTCCCCTATGGCGAACATTCATAATTTGTCTTACAGGTTGGAGTTTTATTGTACAAACAATGTCACTGAGTTCAAAGGTTTGTTATTAGGCATTGAAAATGCCTATAATCTTGGTTGTAGTCACCTTTTAGTTTTTGGAGATTCTGAGCTTGTTGTGAACCTGATACGTAAGATATGCTCTCCTAGCAACAAGCTGATGGAAAGATACACCCAAACTGTTTGGATTCTTATCTCGAACCTTTTATCTTTCAACATCACTCATATTAAGAGGGAGTTGAATTCAATGGATGATCAGTTAGCTGTCTTTGTAGCTTCTCCTAATCAACAACCTTTGCCTCACAGGCCTGATTATTCTTTTCAATATCTATACCGTCCACATATACCTGACAATGTAGAATCTTGGCAGGCCCTCCCTAACAATGAGAGTGTTTGTGCTTTCATTCAAGATGAACCTCTTAAGCCCAGGGAAATGAAATCCATAGAATTTTTTTTTTTTCCTAAGGGCTTGACTCCTCTTGAGATTTCTTTTTCATTGAGTGATGTAGGAAATAAATAGAAATAGAGAGAAGGGGGGTCAAGAAGGAAGATTGGTGAAACCATATCCTGGAATATTGGGGCACTCGAATCTTCAAAGAATGTTAAAATAAGTACTCAATGTTCTGATAAAGAAGAAATGAAGTTTTCCAAGTGACTTGGTGGATTTCAAAGGGTTTTTGCTTGGTCTTATAAGGATCTTCATGGTTTTGATCCTGGTCTTACACAACATGATATACCCATCAAGGAAGGCATGAAACCATCTAGGAAAAAGCAAGGGCCTAATAACTCTGCATTTAAGGCAACTTGTCAAAAGGAGTGGGAAGTTTTCTTAAGGGCTGGGATTATTTTTCCAGTATACCCTGAATGAGTTTCGAATTGGATACCTGTTTCAAAGACCATTGATCATATAAGAACTTGCATTAATTTTCCCACTTTCAGTCAGGCTATTATGAGAAATCCTTTTCCTCCTCTCAATATGGAAACGTTTCTGTAGCAGTTTGTGAGGTCATAGGTGAGGCCCTTACTTGACGAAATTATAGGTTACAATAAAATCAAGGTAAAAGGGGCAGATGTTCATAAAACCACTCCTATCTCAATTTGGGGTACCATGACTTATAAATGCCTATTTTCTAGCTTACCTGATGCAAGTACCACTTTTAAAATACCTATACACACAACTCTTGATGAATTGATCAACATCCACATCTACCTTGATAATCTTATCATATACATTAAAAGGATAATAATTACCTCAGAGTTCCAAGTGTCATCTTTGGATCCCTTCAAAATTTCTTTTTTCCTGGATACTAACTCTTACATTCTAAGGGATTTACATGAGCAATTTTTTTCCTACAAAACTAACGGTTCTCACTCGAAACATTGCGAGGGACCAACGTGAAAAGTTCTAATGCTGTTTGGATTTTCTGTATACTAGTAGCCTAGATCTGCTTTCATTTTTGTACTTCTCTTTTACTCTTTGCAATAGTTTGACTTCTGCTTCTTGTGTTAAAACTTTTCTTGCCGCTTTTTCATTTCTGTCTTTTATTTCTGTTGTTTCAATTTTTTCAATTCTACTTCTACCATGATTTTGTTTCCTACCATATTTTAGTTAATTTGGTCAAAATAGGATGATTGGATCAATTCTTCCACAGTGACACTCTTGCAAAGCATTGTTAGTCAATAACAATCAAGCTTACACAACTGTTATGATGTTTCCCTGAAGCATACTTGAATTTGTTATATGCTTTCACTGCTGTCTTATAAAGAATTGGTTGTCTCCCGCTTCTTCTTGCCATTTCTTCATCCATTTGAGATTTTAAGGAGAAAATCCGTAATTTTTATCCTTGAAGTAAAGAGTAGATTCCGGTTGAATGATTATGCATACAATGGTAAAAATCCTCATAATTAACACTTTTCATGAGTTATTCCCAAATTCTCGGTCATTTTTCCATTAAATACGCTCACTTCCCCCTGATGCATAATCTTTCTGGTTGTATCTTCTTGACATGTTGTTCTTGGTCTGCGAAACCATGAGCTATGATTTCTAAACATGTTGAAAACAAATTTCCCTACGGAGTCGCTAATTTGTTGACAATTAAAATCGCAACAAAGTTTTGCCTGCAAAGTGTTGCTAAAGCCTATTATTATAAATCTAACATGATAAATAATACTAGTAGGTGGGATTGCCTTGTAGACTAGATATTAGATCTGGTTCTTATTTGATGTTTGTGATACTGTTCGACACTGCTTACATGGTTGATGAGATCTTGGATGTTGGTTCTAATCACGACAATTGAATAATGGATAAGGCATGTTATGTGTTTTTTTGCTGCTCTAGGCTCAGTTTTCTTGTTACAATGGTCTATGTTATCATTGCTATATGTTCATGGATTCCTTATTGTGACACCTGCAGAATAAACATGTTAGCAACAACACATAAGAGTAGTTGAAAATAAGTAAAGAAGTATAACAAAATGCAAAAAGAAGGAATCAAACTATGCTCTTGTGCTACACTACATGCATAAAAATTTAAATGATTGTTGTTATCTTGGATAATAAGTTAATGGCTATGAGAGTTTTTGAATTATATAGTTGATATGAATTATGGTTAAGTTGGAAATGGTAAGATATGATGTTGGTGGTGCGTTTGACAAGTGATATATGTTAATCCCAATGCATGGTTTAAATGAATGGTTAATGGATTAATGGATGGCATGTACTGAGAAATTAAATGACTAGAGGGTGGAGGCGACATGCATTTACTGCACGNCTAGCAAAAGGTTGAAAATCGAGGCCCACCACGCCCTTGACAAAGGAAAAGCCACTGCTACCCCTTCCTCACCCTCCAATGGCTCAGATAAATCCGTGTCTTCCCGAATGCATTTGAGGGATGATTGTTCTCATGTGATCATCGATATTAGGCCTAAAGGCTCAACATAGCCAAAGGAAAATACAAAAAAATCGAATGGTGACAACAACAATCAAGGAAAGATTGCATCTCAGAGTGGGAAATATGGTTTTTGAGTTTTTATGTTATTTATTGTTGATGACGGTTGACTTCAAAAATTTTGGACAACATGTTTTCTTTGTACATATGAGTGATATTTTTTTGAAATCAATTTCAAATATTTTGAGATAAATTGTCAAATGTTAATATGATGACGGGAGTCACAAGGAGGGGTGTTTGCTTAATTAACTAGTATGTTATGATTTTTAAGAGCTAAAGGGAGTC
This sequence comes from Picea glauca, assembly GCA_000966675.3. Classification (NCBI taxonomy): domain Eukaryota; kingdom Viridiplantae; phylum Streptophyta; class Pinopsida; order Pinales; family Pinaceae; genus Picea; species Picea glauca. The sequence continues at coordinate 14,464 of JZKD02S0228502.1, read as the reverse complement.
ACAATGGGTCCCACATACTAGTTATTATTTATTTATAATCCTTATTATGATTATTACTTTTCCCCCTAACTAAAAAGTTGTTTGAGTATTTTAATCAACTTAACTAATGAGGTGGTTCAACTACTTCAACCAATTCTAATTTTCTTAAAGGAAAAAGGAAAGGGAGGAACAAGAGGAGGATAGAAGGAGAAGCATACTAAGGTTTTCTCTTTGAGTTTATGTTGATATAGTTCAGTTTTCATTCATTCCTTAATTTATCACAAACCTAATTATTTTTTATGATAGCAGGTTCTTACTGTAGACAACAAGATTCAGGGCTGAATTACATCATTCAGACACATGTTTTTTAGAGGTGTTGATCTATCTTTGATATTATGTGTAGACTTGTCTGTTTGTGAATTAATTTTCATTACTGACAAAGGCTATTGTGCAGAGTCAAGTAGGCAACAATCTTTGGCAAGCTGATCCAACTTTTAGAGTTCAGATTTTGATTTTCTGTTAGAGGTCCTTTTGTATGTTCCATTGGGGATGTCTAAGTTTGACTTTGGTCCGATATTTATGCATGAAATTTTGTAAAAGGAATGACTCTTTGGTGAATTGGAATGAAATAAAGGATTTCTTTATGTCTCATCTATCTTGATTATCTTCTAGGTGTCTTTACTTCTGTCTCTACATTTATTTCAGCAACTGTGATATTCAGAAAATCATATAAAAAGTAAATTTCCAATAAGATTTTTACTTATGAAAGACTAGCCTAAGCACTTGTAATCAATACTTGTGAGTTAGGATGTTATTTGTGTTGGCTATAAACATAGGGTGATATTCCCGTCTATTTTTCTTTAGCCAAGAAGAATCTGAAAATGCTTGAGTAAGATCATTTCATATCTTTTCCTCAACATTTATTTGACGACCATACTGGGGTGATCTTCGATATCTCTCTGGTTAATTTTTATACTCGATTTTCGTCGATACATCTATTTTTCTAATATCGATTCTTTGACTGTTTTATTTCTTAATGACTGTGCCTATTGCAAGGCAGCCCAATAGTGAGCCCGATCTTCAAAATCAGACCAATATTGCTTTGAATATGTTTAATACCATTTTAGACATTTCCAATACCCATGTTGAGCTTAACCATTCTTGGGCAACAATTGAACAATATATTAGTGCTCAAGAATGATTGGAAGCTAGATGTAGACAACCTAGAAATCAACAGTAACCTTCTTGTTTCTTCAGTTTTGGCCTTTCTTTCATGTCTTTAGATTCTCGTGCTTCTAGAATAAGAAGAGGCTTGTCACCTGAAATCAATCCTATTTCTGAAATAGGAAGAAGTAACGTTTTGTTATCTGCCCAACAAAGTGCTCGAAGGAGAATTTTGTCTGATTCATCCAGCTCCCTCATCTATCATCCACAAGATGGCATCTAGTGATGCCTCTGGTGGCACTGGAAGTGCTTCATCCTCTCAGTCTTCATCTTCGTCAGTGATTGGTAGCTTATATAGCCACCATATCCCTGTCCAATCTACCACAAACCCCACCAAAGTCATTAAAAAGTATGGACTTTTCCAATTCAAAGAAGATGCCACAACCACACCATGGCATGTGTCCTCTCCTCTTAACCTAGCACCTTCTAGTGGTCCACTTCCTAAATTTAAAGAGCATCTTCCTAGGTTTCCAGGAAATAACAATGTCACTACAAACGAACACTTGGTGGCATTTTCTAATGCTTGTCATAACATAAGAACCAATGACAATGATACGTTCATGCGCTTATTCATCAATTCCTTGGAAGGAAAGGCTGCGACCGATTTCTTTGAACTTCCTCCTAAGATTTTGTCTACTTGGGAGGAGTTAATCTATTGGTTTCGATCCAAAAGCCCAGATAAGAAGTGAAGGGAATATAAAAATGTCACCTATAAGGATGGTGAGACCATCAAGTATTTCAACTTGCATTTCACCAAGTTATACAATCAGATCCCTGAACTCATCCTCCCTCAGAACCAAGCCACTTTCATTCATTACTACAATGCATTTCCTTCCCGCTACCATCATAGGATTGAGAAAAAATCCATTGATAATCTTGGTTCTTCTCTGCATGCTTGTTCAGAGTATGAAGAACAACTTGAAAGAACTGGTCTTCCCCAGGGAGAATCAGTTAGATAGACATAAATGTCCACCCTTTTATAGCTAGTAAAAGACATGAACAATCATATGATAGTGTAGGAGAGGAAGGGAATTGTATCCCCTCTCACCCCTCAAGCTTCATCCTCTTTTTCACCCCCCTTTAGAAATCCGGTTGAAAATAATTTTTAGGCTAAAGCTATCTTGCCTCGAAGTTGGTGTAATTTTTGTGAGGAACACCACGAGGAAACCACATGTGAGGTAAAGAAGAGTGCCAAAGATAATATATTTGGTAAGATACTAGAGGCTACTATCATTTTCCTAGATTTTTCAGAGCCAGAAGATGTCATGGTCATCAATACTAGGAACAAAGCCTATGCTCCCAAGGGAAAATTTGATCCTCCCCGCAATTCTTCTAGCCCAAGCTCATCCTCACGAACTACTACGGTTTAGGTTCGTAAGGTTCCTGATAGTCAAGGAACAACCTCTCCTCTCCCCTATTTCAAATACAATATCTTGAAGCAGCTGGCCAACATCAAAGCAGATGAAACCCTTTTGGACATGGTTGTCGTCCCTGAACAACAGATGCATTTGAAACAATTCATGGAAGGAAAGGCTTCCTTGGTAGCGAATCTTTCTGAAGAGGTAAACGAAGAGGATTCATCTGTGAATAAAGTAGGTGTACATAACTTTAGATACCCTATAAAATATCCCCCTTTTTATATTTCTATAAATATTATGGATAAGATCGCCCATTGTTGCCTCATTGATGGTGGTTCGGGCCCAAGTGTGATGTCGAAGATTATTATGGAAGATCTAGGCTTGTCTTGTACAAATAAAAATTCGAGAAGCATGCTCTCCTATAATAGTCTACAACAAAAAACCATAGGTGAGATTAAGGATGTGACCTTAGTTTTATGCGCTCATCCTGAAATAAGGACAACCCTCAACATTCAGGTAATTGATATGCTTGTAAGCAATTACTCAATTATCTTGGGATGAGATTGGAAAGTCTTAATAGGTGGATACTCGATGGGATGTATTTATTCGTGCCTCATAATGGTAAGAACATTATAGTCCTTAGAGAGGGAAGGATTTCACCCTACATAGAGAGTGTTCCCCAATCTAGTGCAAACTATATCGAAGAGGACCTAGGAGTGTATTCCATCTTTGCTAAGGATGATAGTATTCCTTTGGAGAAAATCTATTTAGACGATTATATGTGGCACATGCACTTTGATGGTTCACGCTCTAATGAAGGTAATGGGGCTGGAATTATCTTGGTTTCCCCTATGGCGAACATTCATAATTTGTCTTACAGGTTGGAGTTTTATTGTACAAACAATGTCACTGAGTTCAAAGGTTTGTTATTAGGCATTGAAAATGCCTATAATCTTGGTTGTAGTCACCTTTTAGTTTTTGGAGATTCTGAGCTTGTTGTGAACCTGATACGTAAGATATGCTCTCCTAGCAACAAGCTGATGGAAAGATACACCCAAACTGTTTGGATTCTTATCTCGAACCTTTTATCTTTCAACATCACTCATATTAAGAGGGAGTTGAATTCAATGGATGATCAGTTAGCTGTCTTTGTAGCTTCTCCTAATCAACAACCTTTGCCTCACAGGCCTGATTATTCTTTTCAATATCTATACCGTCCACATATACCTGACAATGTAGAATCTTGGCAGGCCCTCCCTAACAATGAGAGTGTTTGTGCTTTCATTCAAGATGAACCTCTTAAGCCCAGGGAAATGAAATCCATAGAATTTTTTTTTTTTCCTAAGGGCTTGACTCCTCTTGAGATTTCTTTTTCATTGAGTGATGTAGGAAATAAATAGAAATAGAGAGAAGGGGGGTCAAGAAGGAAGATTGGTGAAACCATATCCTGGAATATTGGGGCACTCGAATCTTCAAAGAATGTTAAAATAAGTACTCAATGTTCTGATAAAGAAGAAATGAAGTTTTCCAAGTGACTTGGTGGATTTCAAAGGGTTTTTGCTTGGTCTTATAAGGATCTTCATGGTTTTGATCCTGGTCTTACACAACATGATATACCCATCAAGGAAGGCATGAAACCATCTAGGAAAAAGCAAGGGCCTAATAACTCTGCATTTAAGGCAACTTGTCAAAAGGAGTGGGAAGTTTTCTTAAGGGCTGGGATTATTTTTCCAGTATACCCTGAATGAGTTTCGAATTGGATACCTGTTTCAAAGACCATTGATCATATAAGAACTTGCATTAATTTTCCCACTTTCAGTCAGGCTATTATGAGAAATCCTTTTCCTCCTCTCAATATGGAAACGTTTCTGTAGCAGTTTGTGAGGTCATAGGTGAGGCCCTTACTTGACGAAATTATAGGTTACAATAAAATCAAGGTAAAAGGGGCAGATGTTCATAAAACCACTCCTATCTCAATTTGGGGTACCATGACTTATAAATGCCTATTTTCTAGCTTACCTGATGCAAGTACCACTTTTAAAATACCTATACACACAACTCTTGATGAATTGATCAACATCCACATCTACCTTGATAATCTTATCATATACATTAAAAGGATAATAATTACCTCAGAGTTCCAAGTGTCATCTTTGGATCCCTTCAAAATTTCTTTTTTCCTGGATACTAACTCTTACATTCTAAGGGATTTACATGAGCAATTTTTTTCCTACAAAACTAACGGTTCTCACTCGAAACATTGCGAGGGACCAACGTGAAAAGTTCTAATGCTGTTTGGATTTTCTGTATACTAGTAGCCTAGATCTGCTTTCATTTTTGTACTTCTCTTTTACTCTTTGCAATAGTTTGACTTCTGCTTCTTGTGTTAAAACTTTTCTTGCCGCTTTTTCATTTCTGTCTTTTATTTCTGTTGTTTCAATTTTTTCAATTCTACTTCTACCATGATTTTGTTTCCTACCATATTTTAGTTAATTTGGTCAAAATAGGATGATTGGATCAATTCTTCCACAGTGACACTCTTGCAAAGCATTGTTAGTCAATAACAATCAAGCTTACACAACTGTTATGATGTTTCCCTGAAGCATACTTGAATTTGTTATATGCTTTCACTGCTGTCTTATAAAGAATTGGTTGTCTCCCGCTTCTTCTTGCCATTTCTTCATCCATTTGAGATTTTAAGGAGAAAATCCGTAATTTTTATCCTTGAAGTAAAGAGTAGATTCCGGTTGAATGATTATGCATACAATGGTAAAAATCCTCATAATTAACACTTTTCATGAGTTATTCCCAAATTCTCGGTCATTTTTCCATTAAATACGCTCACTTCCCCCTGATGCATAATCTTTCTGGTTGTATCTTCTTGACATGTTGTTCTTGGTCTGCGAAACCATGAGCTATGATTTCTAAACATGTTGAAAACAAATTTCCCTACGGAGTCGCTAATTTGTTGACAATTAAAATCGCAACAAAGTTTTGCCTGCAAAGTGTTGCTAAAGCCTATTATTATAAATCTAACATGATAAATAATACTAGTAGGTGGGATTGCCTTGTAGACTAGATATTAGATCTGGTTCTTATTTGATGTTTGTGATACTGTTCGACACTGCTTACATGGTTGATGAGATCTTGGATGTTGGTTCTAATCACGACAATTGAATAATGGATAAGGCATGTTATGTGTTTTTTTGCTGCTCTAGGCTCAGTTTTCTTGTTACAATGGTCTATGTTATCATTGCTATATGTTCATGGATTCCTTATTGTGACACCTGCAGAATAAACATGTTAGCAACAACACATAAGAGTAGTTGAAAATAAGTAAAGAAGTATAACAAAATGCAAAAAGAAGGAATCAAACTATGCTCTTGTGCTACACTACATGCATAAAAATTTAAATGATTGTTGTTATCTTGGATAATAAGTTAATGGCTATGAGAGTTTTTGAATTATATAGTTGATATGAATTATGGTTAAGTTGGAAATGGTAAGATATGATGTTGGTGGTGCGTTTGACAAGTGATATATGTTAATCCCAATGCATGGTTTAAATGAATGGTTAATGGATTAATGGATGGCATGTACTGAGAAATTAAATGACTAGAGGGTGGAGGCGACATGCATTTACTGCACGCCATCCTTACTCTTTCCACTGGCCGCCACCCTAGTCGGGTTGTTGTTCAACTGTGTTTTCTATGGTTAGGCTCCGACTTTCAAGCAGAGGGAGAACCTCTTAGCCAATTTGCGTTCTTAAGGTGCTCTTGGTTACAGGTATGCCTTTTTTGCCATCCTTGAATTTTCTCTGGTTATGAAATATATAGTGGCTCGACATGTATGGGTTTGTGTTTTCCTTGAGTCAGTAAACTGTGCTAATTGATGATATTTTTCTAGAACGAATCATTGGTGGTTTTTCATTGCATTGAAGTTTGAATTCACAACGTTATTGGTCATCCTGAGTGTTAGCAACCATAAAGGCTCTTTGTCATCCTTGTTGGTTTTAGTTGGAGGGTTTCATTTGGCCTAGAGTGGCTGGATGTCTTCATGCATTCGTATCCGATACCCTCTCTTAGATTTTATGGGTTTGAAACACCTTGTGTCACTGTGCATTATTCACTTGGGTNTTCAACCAATTCTAATTTTCTTAAAGGAAAAAGGAAAGGGAGGAACAAGAGGAGGATAGAAGGAGAAGCATACTAAGGTTTTCTCTTTGAGTTTATGTTGATATAGTTCAGTTTTCATTCATTCCTTAATTTATCACAAACCTAATTATTTTTTATGATAGCAGGTTCTTACTGTAGACAACAAGATTCAGGGCTGAATTACATCATTCAGACACATGTTTTTTAGAGGTGTTGATCTATCTTTGATATTATGTGTAGACTTGTCTGTTTGTGAATTAATTTTCATTACTGACAAAGGCTATTGTGCAGAGTCAAGTAGGCAACAATCTTTGGCAAGCTGATCCAACTTTTAGAGTTCAGATTTTGATTTTCTGTTAGAGGTCCTTTTGTATGTTCCATTGGGGATGTCTAAGTTTGACTTTGGTCCGATATTTATGCATGAAATTTTGTAAAAGGAATGACTCTTTGGTGAATTGGAATGAAATAAAGGATTTCTTTATGTCTCATCTATCTTGATTATCTTCTAGGTGTCTTTACTTCTGTCTCTACATTTATTTCAGCAACTGTGATATTCAGAAAATCATATAAAAAGTAAATTTCCAATAAGATTTTTACTTATGAAAGACTAGCCTAAGCACTTGTAATCAATACTTGTGAGTTAGGATGTTATTTGTGTTGGCTATAAACATAGGGTGATATTCCCGTCTATTTTTCTTTAGCCAAGAAGAATCTGAAAATGCTTGAGTAAGATCATTTCATATCTTTTCCTCAACATTTATTTGACGACCATACTGGGGTGATCTTCGATATCTCTCTGGTTAATTTTTATACTCGATTTTCGTCGATACATCTATTTTTCTAATATCGATTCTTTGACTGTTTTATTTCTTAATGACTGTGCCTATTGCAAGGCAGCCCAATAGTGAGCCCGATCTTCAAAATCAGACCAATATTGCTTTGAATATGTTTAATACCATTTTAGACATTTCCAATACCCATGTTGAGCTTAACCATTCTTGGGCAACAATTGAACAATATATTAGTGCTCAAGAATGATTGGAAGCTAGATGTAGACAACCTAGAAATCAACAGTAACCTTCTTGTTTCTTCAGTTTTGGCCTTTCTTTCATGTCTTTAGATTCTCGTGCTTCTAGAATAAGAAGAGGCTTGTCACCTGAAATCAATCCTATTTCTGAAATAGGAAGAAGTAACGTTTTGTTATCTGCCCAACAAAGTGCTCGAAGGAGAATTTTGTCTGATTCATCCAGCTCCCTCATCTATCATCCACAAGATGGCATCTAGTGATGCCTCTGGTGGCACTGGAAGTGCTTCATCCTCTCAGTCTTCATCTTCGTCAGTGATTGGTAGCTTATATAGCCACCATATCCCTGTCCAATCTACCACAAACCCCACCAAAGTCATTAAAAAGTATGGACTTTTCCAATTCAAAGAAGATGCCACAACCACACCATGGCATGTGTCCTCTCCTCTTAACCTAGCACCTTCTAGTGGTCCACTTCCTAAATTTAAAGAGCATCTTCCTAGGTTTCCAGGAAATAACAATGTCACTACAAACGAACACTTGGTGGCATTTTCTAATGCTTGTCATAACATAAGAACCAATGACAATGATACGTTCATGCGCTTATTCATCAATTCCTTGGAAGGAAAGGCTGCGACCGATTTCTTTGAACTTCCTCCTAAGATTTTGTCTACTTGGGAGGAGTTAATCTATTGGTTTCGATCCAAAAGCCCAGATAAGAAGTGAAGGGAATATAAAAATGTCACCTATAAGGATGGTGAGACCATCAAGTATTTCAACTTGCATTTCACCAAGTTATACAATCAGATCCCTGAACTCATCCTCCCTCAGAACCAAGCCACTTTCATTCATTACTACAATGCATTTCCTTCCCGCTACCATCATAGGATTGAGAAAAAATCCATTGATAATCTTGGTTCTTCTCTGCATGCTTGTTCAGAGTATGAAGAACAACTTGAAAGAACTGGTCTTCCCCAGGGAGAATCAGTTAGATAGACATAAATGTCCACCCTTTTATAGCTAGTAAAAGACATGAACAATCATATGATAGTGTAGGAGAGGAAGGGAATTGTATCCCCTCTCACCCCTCAAGCTTCATCCTCTTTTTCACCCCCCTTTAGAAATCCGGTTGAAAATAATTTTTAGGCTAAAGCTATCTTGCCTCGAAGTTGGTGTAATTTTTGTGAGGAACACCACGAGGAAACCACATGTGAGGTAAAGAAGAGTGCCAAAGATAATATATTTGGTAAGATACTAGAGGCTACTATCATTTTCCTAGATTTTTCAGAGCCAGAAGATGTCATGGTCATCAATACTAGGAACAAAGCCTATGCTCCCAAGGGAAAATTTGATCCTCCCCGCAATTCTTCTAGCCCAAGCTCATCCTCACGAACTACTACGGTTTAGGTTCGTAAGGTTCCTGATAGTCAAGGAACAACCTCTCCTCTCCCCTATTTCAAATACAATATCTTGAAGCAGCTGGCCAACATCAAAGCAGATGAAACCCTTTTGGACATGGTTGTCGTCCCTGAACAACAGATGCATTTGAAACAATTCATGGAAGGAAAGGCTTCCTTGGTAGCGAATCTTTCTGAAGAGGTAAACGAAGAGGATTCATCTGTGAATAAAGTAGGTGTACATAACTTTAGATACCCTATAAAATATCCCCCTTTTTATATTTCTATAAATATTATGGATAAGATCGCCCATTGTTGCCTCATTGATGGTGGTTCGGGCCCAAGTGTGATGTCGAAGATTATTATGGAAGATCTAGGCTTGTCTTGTACAAATAAAAATTCGAGAAGCATGCTCTCCTATAATAGTCTACAACAAAAAACCATAGGTGAGATTAAGGATGTGACCTTAGTTTTATGCGCTCATCCTGAAATAAGGACAACCCTCAACATTCAGGTAATTGATATGCTTGTAAGCAATTACTCAATTATCTTGGGATGAGATTGGAAAGTCTTAATAGGTGGATACTCGATGGGATGTATTTATTCGTGCCTCATAATGGTAAGAACATTATAGTCCTTAGAGAGGGAAGGATTTCACCCTACATAGAGAGTGTTCCCCAATCTAGTGCAAACTATATCGAAGAGGACCTAGGAGTGTATTCCATCTTTGCTAAGGATGATAGTATTCCTTTGGAGAAAATCTATTTAGACGATTATATGTGGCACATGCACTTTGATGGTTCACGCTCTAATGAAGGTAATGGGGCTGGAATTATCTTGGTTTCCCCTATGGCGAACATTCATAATTTGTCTTACAGGTTGGAGTTTTATTGTACAAACAATGTCACTGAGTTCAAAGGTTTGTTATTAGGCATTGAAAATGCCTATAATCTTGGTTGTAGTCACCTTTTAGTTTTTGGAGATTCTGAGCTTGTTGTGAACCTGATACGTAAGATATGCTCTCCTAGCAACAAGCTGATGGAAAGATACACCCAAACTGTTTGGATTCTTATCTCGAACCTTTTATCTTTCAACATCACTCATATTAAGAGGGAGTTGAATTCAATGGATGATCAGTTAGCTGTCTTTGTAGCTTCTCCTAATCAACAACCTTTGCCTCACAGGCCTGATTATTCTTTTCAATATCTATACCGTCCACATATACCTGACAATGTAGAATCTTGGCAGGCCCTCCCTAACAATGAGAGTGTTTGTGCTTTCATTCAAGATGAACCTCTTAAGCCCAGGGAAATGAAATCCATAGAATTTTTTTTTTTTCCTAAGGGCTTGACTCCTCTTGAGATTTCTTTTTCATTGAGTGATGTAGGAAATAAATAGAAATAGAGAGAAGGGGGGTCAAGAAGGAAGATTGGTGAAACCATATCCTGGAATATTGGGGCACTCGAATCTTCAAAGAATGTTAAAATAAGTACTCAATGTTCTGATAAAGAAGAAATGAAGTTTTCCAAGTGACTTGGTGGATTTCAAAGGGTTTTTGCTTGGTCTTATAAGGATCTTCATGGTTTTGATCCTGGTCTTACACAACATGATATACCCATCAAGGAAGGCATGAAACCATCTAGGAAAAAGCAAGGGCCTAATAACTCTGCATTTAAGGCAACTTGTCAAAAGGAGTGGGAAGTTTTCTTAAGGGCTGGGATTATTTTTCCAGTATACCCTGAATGAGTTTCGAATTGGATACCTGTTTCAAAGACCATTGATCATATAAGAACTTGCATTAATTTTCCCACTTTCAGTCAGGCTATTATGAGAAATCCTTTTCCTCCTCTCAATATGGAAACGTTTCTGTAGCAGTTTGTGAGGTCATAGGTGAGGCCCTTACTTGACGAAATTATAGGTTACAATAAAATCAAGGTAAAAGGGGCAGATGTTCATAAAACCACTCCTATCTCAATTTGGGGTACCATGACTTATAAATGCCTATTTTCTAGCTTACCTGATGCAAGTACCACTTTTAAAATACCTATACACACAACTCTTGATGAATTGATCAACATCCACATCTACCTTGATAATCTTATCATATACATTAAAAGGATAATAATTACCTCAGAGTTCCAAGTGTCATCTTTGGATCCCTTCAAAATTTCTTTTTTCCTGGATACTAACTCTTACATTCTAAGGGATTTACATGAGCAATTTTTTTCCTACAAAACTAACGGTTCTCACTCGAAACATTGCGAGGGACCAACGTGAAAAGTTCTAATGCTGTTTGGATTTTCTGTATACTAGTAGCCTAGATCTGCTTTCATTTTTGTACTTCTCTTTTACTCTTTGCAATAGTTTGACTTCTGCTTCTTGTGTTAAAACTTTTCTTGCCGCTTTTTCATTTCTGTCTTTTATTTCTGTTGTTTCAATTTTTTCAATTCTACTTCTACCATGATTTTGTTTCCTACCATATTTTAGTTAATTTGGTCAAAATAGGATGATTGGATCAATTCTTCCACAGTGACACTCTTGCAAAGCATTGTTAGTCAATAACAATCAAGCTTACACAACTGTTATGATGTTTCCCTGAAGCATACTTGAATTTGTTATATGCTTTCACTGCTGTCTTATAAAGAATTGGTTGTCTCCCGCTTCTTCTTGCCATTTCTTCATCCATTTGAGATTTTAAGGAGAAAATCCGTAATTTTTATCCTTGAAGTAAAGAGTAGATTCCGGTTGAATGATTATGCATACAATGGTAAAAATCCTCATAATTAACACTTTTCATGAGTTATTCCCAAATTCTCGGTCATTTTTCCATTAAATACGCTCACTTCCCCCTGATGCATAATCTTTCTGGTTGTATCTTCTTGACATGTTGTTCTTGGTCTGCGAAACCATGAGCTATGATTTCTAAACATGTTGAAAACAAATTTCCCTACGGAGTCGCTAATTTGTTGACAATTAAAATCGCAACAAAGTTTTGCCTGCAAAGTGTTGCTAAAGCCTATTATTATAAATCTAACATGATAAATAATACTAGTAGGTGGGATTGCCTTGTAGACTAGATATTAGATCTGGTTCTTATTTGATGTTTGTGATACTGTTCGACACTGCTTACATGGTTGATGAGATCTTGGATGTTGGTTCTAATCACGACAATTGAATAATGGATAAGGCATGTTATGTGTTTTTTTGCTGCTCTAGGCTCAGTTTTCTTGTTACAATGGTCTATGTTATCATTGCTATATGTTCATGGATTCCTTATTGTGACACCTGCAGAATAAACATGTTAGCAACAACACATAAGAGTAGTTGAAAATAAGTAAAGAAGTATAACAAAATGCAAAAAGAAGGAATCAAACTATGCTCTTGTGCTACACTACATGCATAAAAATTTAAATGATTGTTGTTATCTTGGATAATAAGTTAATGGCTATGAGAGTTTTTGAATTATATAGTTGATATGAATTATGGTTAAGTTGGAAATGGTAAGATATGATGTTGGTGGTGCGTTTGACAAGTGATATATGTTAATCCCAATGCATGGTTTAAATGAATGGTTAATGGATTAATGGATGGCATGTACTGAGAAATTAAATGACTAGAGGGTGGAGGCGACATGCATTTACTGCACGTCATCCTTACTCTTTCCACTGGCCGCCACCCTAGTCGGGTTGTTGTTCAACTGTGTTTTCTATGGTTAGGCTCTGACTTTCAAGCAGAGGGAGAACCTCTTAGCCAATTTGCATTCTTAAGGTGCTCTTGGTTACAGGTATGCCTTTTCTGCCATCCTTGAATTTTCTCTGGTTATGAAATATATAGTGGCTCGACATGTATGGGTTTGTGCTTTCCTTGAGTCAGGAAACTGTGTTAATTGATGATATTTTTCTAGAACGAATCATTGGTGGTTTTTCATTGCATTGAAGTTTGAATTCACAACGTTATTGGTCATCCTGAGTGTTAGCAACCATAAAGGCTCTCTGTCATCCTTGTTGGTTTTAGTTGGAGGGTTTCGTTTGGCCTAGAGTGGCTGGATGTCTTCACGCATTCGTATCTGATACCCTCTCTTAGATTTTATGGGTTTGAAACACCTTGTGTCACTGTGCATTATTCACTTGGGTATTGGGTTGTTCATACTACTAATTTTCACACAGTGGGTTATCTTCTTCTCAGCTCCGTTTCATCTCAGCGTTGTTAGTTGGTTGGATGAAAGAGCCACGAGGGTTATACCATGCCTGTGCTAAGTATCATTACAAGGCCAAAATGGAGCCTTGATACTCTATTCATAGCCTCTCCTATCACGGGAATTGTCACCCTGTCCGTGAATTCAATTATGGTATAACTTGTGTGTGTACCATTGGTCTCATAATTTTTCATCAACGAGAGGAGTCGACTCTAGTCTCCCTGTGTTGGTCCACGGAGAAAACCCTTGATTTATCAAGCCCGAGTGTTGATAGAGGAGACTGTTATGGCCTGTCGGGTATACTGTTGGTTGTTATGGATTGGTGGTGTATTGTCGACAGAGTTGATTACTGGCTCACCCCGTTGATTATGTGATCGTGGTGTCGGTTTTGGTATCTAGTTACTGCAATTGTTGTTATAATTGAATGGATAAGCTCAACATGGTTAATTGGATGATTGTTAAATCGAGTACAAAATCACTGTCCTTCTGATCATTGAATTGATAATCCAAAACTATTTTTAATTGATTAAGTCACAACATTGCTTCGTCATGATGCGTGGGTATGTGTGGCATTCCTACAACATGATAGTTTGAGTGGTTGATTATTATGATTGTGTGTTGTAATTGCCATGGAAGTATTGCAATCATGGTGATTATTGTATGGCCATCCACTGTGTATGCTATGGATATTATTGGTTGCGCCCTCAGAGATATTCATAGAGTTTTTAAACATGGCTTTGTTGCAATTTGATCATTTATGTTATGAGATCGGGTATACTATTGCTGCCTCGTTATATTGGATAGATAGCCCGACATTTTGAATGTTTAGAGTCAAAGAAAATTGGACCTGTCAATCACAGAAATACACTTGCGTTTTGTCGAATGGTTTGTGTATTCCACAACATATCGTGATTTGAAGTGGTGATTATTGTCCGTGTGTTTAAATGGCAAGTTAGGATCTTTGCAATTTAAATATGGTTTATTGTGTTGACTATCCACTATGCATGTTTAATGAATAGCATGCATTTTAATAGTGATATGAACTGATGCCGTGACAATATAACCTCACTGCAATTCAATTATTAAATGAATTAAAAGACAGAATCAAGCATGACCTTTTAATTGTATTTGAT
>JZKD02S0228491.1:5449-21599 GCA_000966675.3 Picea glauca | reverse complement strand
TTCTCAATCAAAAGATAAGTACAATTCTCTATTTATTATATGTTGTGTATCTTGTATACATGTTATAATGTTATTAGAATTTCCTGTATATACATATATATACCTGATGATAATCATGTTATTGATTGGAATGTGATTCAGGTAGAGGAAGAAGGCGTCTTGCAAGTGCATCTGGTGCGCATATTGGACCGGAAGAGAAAACAACTCCGGAATCGAGCCATAGGGCTTGTAAAGGTCCAATGGACCTGGTACGGTCCTAAGGACGCAACATGGAAGCATGTAGATGCTATTTGAGTATAATACCCTCATCTTTTTGAAGATTTTGGAAATCTTGTTGATGTTGTGTAAAGAGTTGCACTGAGGAAGGTGAAAAAATAAGGGGAGGGGATTGTAATATCCCTAAGGACGAGCCCTTGTTGTATTTATGAATTGTAAACATGTTTTGTAGGATGGTGAGCTGATTGTTGATAAATTGGTGGGCTTATGTGTTTATTGTAACCATTCAAACCTCCAAGGTATTCAGTTAATCGGTCTACGACTAAGTTGCACGGTAGTTGATTCTCCAAGGCAGTCCCGCAATATAAACTGCAGTTTCACCGACGGTTTACATGTCAGCGTCCAAAGAATTATGAGATGAGCCAAACCACCATTGCATGCCCCCGCAATTGAAAAACGTTAAGTGGTCTGACGTAATGACGTCACCAAAGGTGATTGGGAATGTTTGGAGATTAACAGTTTGGATGTGTGGATGCAAGACCCTTTGAAGCTCCGAAGACCTGATGATTCGAAACTCAGACACCTGACGTTACATAGTAAGTGTTAGTCGTCGGATGCTGAGTAGACATGGACGGTTGATCCGCCATACTTCGCGAGTTAGATAATCCGGAACTCTAAGAGATTGTTGTGTGGTGCTTTGAAATATTCTTAGGCCGAAGGCCCGAGTAAGCATCTAGTGATCTAGCGCTTGGTAACGAACCATGATTGCATGGGTTGGGGACTGAGAGAATGGGGCTAGTGCCCGAAAATGATTACAGAGAAAAGAATATCTCATAAAGAAAATGAAATATGAACGTTTTCTTAAATTAGATTGGTTTGAATGCGTAAACTAGTGAAGTATTGAATAAGTTTCAATTGTTTCTCTTGTTTGAGTTTTTGAGTGCAAGCAGTGCATTGACAGAGGTAAGTTAACCTCAGAGAAGATCAGGAGAGATACTGTTGAACCTTCATCAACATAAGTACAAGGAGTGCACAGGAAGAACTCTGTGTTGATTTCATAGAGAGATAGAGTCACTGAGAACTCTGTAGGGCTATGCTAGGCGGGCATCGAGCAAGTGCAAGTGTGCACAGAGAGAACTCTTTGTCGATTTCAGGGAGAAGAGTATCAGATTAATATACTCACAGAGTTTTTGAACACTCTGTAGAAAACCCTCAGCAAGGTGTGCTTTGAGAAGAAGGTTGCCAAGAGGGCACGAAGGTTTCTTTTGAAAGGAAACAAAAGGGGCCGAGACCCTTAGTAGACTGAGTAAACTGAAAAATCTCAGAAGAGATGAAACTTACGAGAGCAAAGACGAGATCCAGGAGGCAGACTCGTAGGAGGCAGACTCGCAGGAGAAAGGTCAAAGGAAAAAGCCTTTGAACATTGAAAAAATCTTCCAAGGCGGAAGAAGTCAAAAACTCAGGAGGAGGAGCGACAATTGCCGTCAGATCAGCTGCAGAGGAAGAGATATGGCCATCGAATTTCACATCCATATAGAAGGAAAACGCCTAGGAGGATATCAAATATGTCCATTACATCTGAGCACGAAGTACCAACAATCGTTGGATCCAGAGCTAAGCACACGAGACCTAATTCTTGTGTGCGTAGGAGTAGTGGACTTGTCAAAGTATCGAAGTCCCGAAGTTATTTGGGACCGTCCATCGTCAAGGAGGACAAGTGGCATAAGATCCACAACTTCAGAAGTTTGTGGACAAGGAGGAGGAGAAACAACCGAAGTAAATCTTGGTTGTTGATCTAAAAGTGGATGCGTGGCACCATATCTGGAACTCCGAGTATGGAGCACTCCGGAGGAAAGTAGAGGGTGAAAGCGCTAAAGTCCCAAAGGAGATATGGATTGTTGATCGAGGAGTATTTCGAAGGACCAGATCTGGTCTTGTTCAGAATGAGTTGAATTCCCAAAGAGAACTGGGGCCGTTGATTTGGAGAGGACACGTGGCAGAAGATCTGTCACTCTGGGTAAACTCACTATAGAGAATTGTGTGTGTGGAGACGTGAGAACTCCCGAAGGTCGGAGAGTTGGAGTTCATCAGAACCGTTCGATTGTTGAGGACATGTGTCATTATATCTTCCACTTCGGAAGATTGTCATAAGGGGAAACACAAATAGTTGAGAGTCGAAACTCCCGAAGGCCGAAGAGACGGAATCAACCGTAGTTGTTGATTTGGAAGGGAGCTACGTGTCGACATATCGTGTAGATATGGGATCGTGTGTGTAAGGAGGAATGAAGGTATAAGGGAGGATAGATAGAAGTCGTTGATCACGGATCATCGCCAAGGGATTGGAGATCGACGAACAAGATGGATTGCAGGGCTAGAACTTGCTCAGATGTTAAAAATATGAGAGGGGGCCGCAATATATACCATGGTTTTAACAAAGTGATACGTGGTAGTTGGAGGTGAATTGGGAGGCAAAAGACGGGTTGGCCTAAAACTACTATTTCCATGCCCGTAATCACATTTTTCCATGAGGTCATAGCCCAGGGTCATATGAAGGAGAGGGCTAATGAAAAAGGGGCTAGCGCCTGAAACTTGGATTTTTGGAAGCGCACGGGAATAAGCTCGTGGATCTGTCAGGACCTACGCCTAAAGGAGAAAAGGGGGCATGTGTAAGATTAATAAAGGTCTATGAAAGGCCTGAAGAGTCAATGCGACTCAAAATTGTGAAATATCCTTTGACCGAGAGGTCAACAGACCCCGTTGTGGTAGGGGAACTGCGTCAAAAGTGATCAGGGAAGAAATCGTCATGTACAGTGACTACCATGAGAGCACAAGAAGTTTAAGGAATCTGGGAAGAATTGTAGACTTCTGAGATCAACAGGGAAACGTTTTATAGGGAGAAAGAAGTTACTGCAATTTTTGTGGCAACAAGTATGTTATGGCTTGTTGGGTCAGCCAAAGGAAAGAATGCTTGCATGTTGCAAGTGTTATTGATGATGTTGTTGCATAAGGAGGGAAGCAACATAAAGCTGAAGTGTTGATTATAATTTTGATAAAAGAAGTATGAAAGCTTCTACTTCCATTAGACATTCAGGTAGTGTAAAATTTATTAATGGCAGTCATGCAGGTATGAGTTTTTATTACTCTTTTTGCATAATTGTTGAAAGAAAATTTAGGTAAGAATTTCCTCAGCCAGAGTTATTTCATTAAATCACACGATTATATTATTTGAATGCATACCACTGAATGTGGTAAAGGTTGGAGACCTGTATTAATTCAAATATTTTAGCTTTTGAATGCACACACTGACACAATAGAATGTCATGTTAATTTGGTTATGGGGTAATAACCAAAGAATTAAAAGATAAGAACTTGTTATAGGAATGAATGCCAGTAAGCTAGTCATGTATGAGACTAGGACATGGTTGGATATGGAAATGGTATGAGCCACACAGGTACTAAAATATTCCTACCTTTGAATGAAACTTGGGCTGCAACCTTTTTGCTAACACTAATGAACACCACAAAATTATATTCTTGGTGTAGTGTTCGGGTCGAAAAGGAAGGCATCCAATTAATTGGGAAGACAATAGGAAGTGTGTGGAGAATGTGCCAACACATTGGCCAGGATTCCAACTTATGGATGGTGTGATACATGACTGAGATAAAGAGCATTATGTAATTCAATGTAAGGTGCACTGAATAAGTATGCATTGAGAATTGCACTCATGCATAGTAAGTGATGGAAGTGTATACTTAAATGCATTTTGTTGAATGCATTTTGTGAGTGCATGTATATATGTTATTTTTTGCATGAAAATAATTATACTAATGGTGGAAATGTTGATCACTTAGGAAGTTGAGAACATTTCAAGAACTGTTAAACATTGCAACAGGAAAGTTGCAAGGCAGGTAGTCACATGAATAGTGACTACAGAAAAAATTTCTGTTTGGAAAATTGAAGAAATGAACTTACTGTTATTAATTATGAACATGCATATGCATAGAATGACGAGTCATTCTATTTTATTAAATTTCTTGGTAATTATGATTGAATTGCTAGATGCAGACAATTCTAAGTTCACTGCATATGGTTATGCACATATTGCAATTGAAATATGATGTAAAGGAAATACTGACAATTGTTGGTAGTATGCAAGATGAAGCCTTGCAGGAAAATGGTATACAGTTTGGTGCTTGTGGAAAACCACAAGGAAGGTTGCATTCATAATATGGAAACAACCAAGATGAATTATGAAATAGAATTTCATGTTTTAGGGAAAAAGTTGAATTCCCTTCTGAACTAGTTGGAGTTCCTAAAATGAATTCTTTTATGTTTTCTCATGATAAATTCATGTGGGCAATGCATATGAGATGATGTTGATAAAAGTTAGAATGTTGACTACAAAGAGTAGCTCGAGGAAGATGCCGATTTGAAATCTCTAAGGGAAGTTGGAACTCTGGGAGCCACGGTGCTCTAAGACTTCTAGTCCGGCCTGTTGCTGAAGCCCAATGAAAGGGAGATGTAACAACCGATGGACTGTGTGACAGTTAAGGTGCACACTCCTGGGGTGGGACATGCATGTGGGGGAGAGAGATTGTTGGTTGGAGTGTTGTTGAGGTTTGTTACCTTGGCCTAGACCATGTGGATATGGATTGTGGACCGTGGCTATCTTGGGAAGCCATTGCCCTGATGGAGTCATAACCCTGCTCAAGGGTGGAAGGTCTTCTCAATCAAAAGATAAGTACAATTCTCTATTTATTGTATGTTGTGTATCTTGTATACATGTTATAATGTTATTATAATTGCATGTATATGAATATATATACCTGATGATAATCATGTTATTGATTGGAATGTGATTCAGGTAGAGGAAGAAGGCATCTTGCAAGTGCATCCAGTGCGCATATTTTACCGGAAGAGAAAACGATGCCAGAATCGAGCCACAGGGCTTGTAAAGGTCCAGTGGACCTGGTACGGTCCTGAAGACGCAACATGGAAGCATGTAGATTCTATATGAGCATAATACCCGCAAATTTTTGAAGATTTTAGAAATCTTGTTGATGTTGTGTAAAGAGTTGCATTGAGGAAAGTGAAAAAATAAGGGGAGGGGATTGTAATATCCCTAAGGACGAGCCCTTGTTGTATTTATGAATTGTAAACATGTTTTGTAGGCTGGTGAGCTGAGTGTTGATAATCTGGTGGGCTTATGTGTTTATTGTAACCATTCAAACCTCCAAGGTATTCAGTTAATCGGTCTACCACTAAGTTGCACAGGAGTTGATTCTCCAAGGCGGTCCCACAATACAAACTGTGGTTTCACCAACGGGTTATGTGTTAGTGTCAGAAGAATTGAGGGATGAAAGTTGGGTTACTCCAAACCACTGTTGCATGCCCCAGCAATTGAAAAACGTTAAGTGATGTGACGTAATGACGTCACCAAAAGGTGATTGGGAATGTTTGGAGATTAACAGTTCGGATGTGTGGATGTGAGATCCTCTAAAGCTCTGAATACCCGAAGACCCGAAACTCAGACTTTTGAGGTTTCTTGAGGTTCCATAGTAAGTGTCAGTTGTCGGATGTTGAGTAGACATGGACGGTTGATCCGCTATACTTCGTGAGTTTGGTAATCCAGAACTCTGAGAGATTTTAGTGTGGTGATTTGAAATCTTCCGAGGTCGAAGGCTAGTGCCCGAAAATGATTACAGAGCAGAGAAGAGCTTAGAAATAAAATGAAATCTGAACGTTTTCTTAAATTAGATTGGTTTGAATGCGTAAACTGGTGAAGTATTGAATAAGTTTCAATTGTTTCTATTCTTTGAATTTTCGAGTGCAAGMAGTGCACATTGTTCGCAAGGAGTGMATTGACAGAGGTAAGTTAACCTYAGAAGAGCTCAGGAGAGATACTGTTGAACCTTCATCAGCARAAGTGAAAGGAGTGCACAGGAAGAACTCTGTGTTGAGTTCATAGAGAGATAGAKTCACTGAGAACTCTGTAGGGMTCTGCCAGGTGGGCATCGAGCGAGTGAAATTGTGCACAGAGAGAAATMTTTATCGATTTCAGGGAGAAGAGTATCAAAGGAAGATACTCACARAGCTGTTGGACACTCTATAGAAAATTCTCAGCAAGGTGTGMTTTGAGAAGAAGGTTKCCAAGAGGGCATGAAGGTTTCCTTTGAAAGGAAACAGAAGGGCMGAGACCCTTAGGAGACTGAGTAAACTGAAAAGCTTAGAAGAGATGACCCTTACGAGAGAGAAGACGATATCTAGGAGGAAGACTCGCAAGAGAAAGGTCAAAGGCCAAAGCCTTTGAACACTGACAAAATCTTCCAAGGCGGAAGAAGTMAAAAAATTAGGAGGAGGAGTGAAAACYGTCGTCAGATCAGCTGCARAGGAAGAGATATGGCYGTCGAATTTCACGTCCAGACAGAAGGAAAATGCGCAAGAGGATATCATATCTAGMCATTAGGTATGAGTGCGAAGGACCAACAATTGTTGGATCCAGAGGCAAGCACACAAGACTTAATTYTTGTGTGCACARGAGTAGTGGACTTGTCAAAGTACTGAAGTCCCRAAGTGATTTTGGACCGTCCATCGTCAAGGAGGAYAGGTGGTGTAAGATCCACAACTTCGAAAGTTTGTGGACAAGGAGGAGGAGAAACAACCGAAGTAAATCTTGGTCGTTGATYTGAAAGTGRACGCATGGCACCAGATCTGGAACTCCGRAGGAAAGTAGAGGGTGAAMGCRTTGAAGTTCCGAAGGAGATATCRATCGTTGATCAAGGAAGAGGTCAAAGGACCATTGATYTGGTCTTGGTCGGAAGGAGCCAAAGTCCCAAAGAGAAYYGGGGCCGCTGATTTGGAGAGGACGCGTGGCAGAATATCTRTCACTCTGGGTAAATTCACTACRGAGAATTGTGTGTGTGGAGACATGAGAACTCYTRAAGGTCGGAGAGTCGGAGTTCATCAGAACCATTTGATTGTTGAGGACATGTGTCATTAGATMTTCCACTCTRRAAWGATTGTCATAAGGGGAAACGTAGATAGTTGAGAGTTGAAACTCCTGAAGGCCAGAGAGTCGGAATCAACCATARTCATTGATTTGGAAGGGAGCTAAGTGTCGACATATCRTGTAGATCTGGKATCGTGTGTGGAAGTAGGAAATAAGGTATAAGGGAGGATAGATAGAAGTYGTTGATCGYAGATCATCACCAAGGGATTGGAGATTGAYGAACAAGMTGGATTGCGGGGCTAGAACTTGCTCGAATGTTAAAAATCTTAGAGCGAGCCACAATATATACGATGGTTTTAACAAAGTGATACGTGGCAGTTGGAGGTGAATTGCGAGGCAAAAGGCGGGTTGGCCTAAAACCACTCTTGCCCATGCCCGCAATCACATTTTTCCATGAGGTCATAGCCCAAGGTCATATGAAGGAGAGGGCTAATGAAAAAGGGGCTAGCGCCTGAAACTTGGATTTTTGGAAGCACACGGGAATAAGCTCGCGGGTTTGTCAAGACCTGTGCCTAAAGGAGAAAAGGGGGCCTGTGTAAGATTAATAAAGGTCTAGAAAAGGCCTGAAGAGTCAATGCGACTAAAATTTTTGAAATATCCTTTGACCAAGAGGTCAACAGACCCCTCTATGGTAGGGGTACTGTGTTGAAAGTGCTCAGGGAAGAAATAGTCATGTTCAGTGACTACCATGAGAGCACAAGAAGATTCAGGAATCCAGGAAGAATTGTAGACTTCCGATATCAACAGGGAAAAGTTTTATAGGGAGAAATAAGCTGCTGCAATTTATGTGACAACAAGTATGTTATGGCTTGTTGGGTCAACGAGAGGAAATAATGCTTGCATATTGCAAGTGTTATTGATGATGTTGTTGCATAAGGAGGGAAGCAACAGAAAGTTGAAGTGTTGATTATAACTTTGATAAAAGAAGCATGAAAGCTTCTACTTCCATTAGACATTCAGGTAGTATAAAATTTATTAATGACAGTCATGCAGGTATGAGTTTTTATTACTCTTTTCGCATAATTGTTGAAAGGAAATTTAGGTAAGAATTTCCTCAGTTAGAGTTATTTTATAAAATCACATGATTACATTATTTGAATGCATACCACTGAATGTGGTAAAGGCTAGAGGCCTGTATTAATTCAAATCTTTTAGCTTCTGAATGCACACACTGACACAGTAGAATGTCATGTTAATTTGGTTATGGGGTAATAACCAAAGAATTAAAAKATAAGAACTTGTTATAGGAATGAATGCCAGTAAGCTAGTCATGTATGAGACTAGGACATGGTTGGATATGGCAAGGTATGGATATGGAAAGGTTATGAGACACACAGGTACTAAAATATTCCTACCTTTGAATGAAACTTGGACTACAACCATTTTTCTAACACTAATGAACACCACATAATTATATTCTTGGTGTAGTGTTTGGGTCGAAAAGGAAGGCATCCAATTAATTGGGAAGACGATAGGAAGTGTGTGGAAAATGTGTCAACACATTGGCCAGGATTCCAACTTATGGATGGTGTGATACATGACTGGATAAAGAGAAGTATGTAATTCAATGCAAGGTGCACTGAATAAGTACGCATTGAGAATTGCACTCATGTATAGTAAGTGATGGAAGTGTATACTTAAATGCATTTTGTTGAATGCATTTTGTGAGTGCATGTATATATGTTATTTTTTGCATGAAAATAATTATACTAATGGTGGAAATGTTGCTAACTTAGAAAGTTGAGAACATTTCAGGAACTGTTAAACATTGCAATAAGAAAGTTGCAAGGCAAGTAGTCATAGGAATAGTGACTATAGAAAAAAATCCAGTTCATAAAATTGAAGAAATGAACTTACTGTTATTAATTATGAACATATATATGCATAGAATGTCGAGTCATTCTATTTTATTAAATTTCTTGGTAATTATGATTGAATTGCTAGGTGGAGACAATTCTAAGTTCACTGCATATGGTTATGTACATATTGCAATTGAATTATGATGTAAAGGAAATATTGACAATTGTTGGAAGTATGCAAGGTGAAGCCTTGTAGGAAAATGGTATGCAGTTTGGTGCTTATGGAAAACCACAAGGAACACTACAATCATAATATGGAAACAACCAAGATGAATTATGAAATAGAATTTCATGTTTTAGGGAAAAAGTTGAATTCCCTTCTGAACTAGTTGGAGTTCCTAAAATGAATTATTTTATGTTTTCTCATGATAATTGCATGTGGGCGATGCAGATGAGATGTCGTTGATAAAAGTTAGAATGATGACTACAAAGAGTAGCTCGAGGAAGATGTCAATTAGAAATCTCTGAGGGCAGTTGGAACTCCGGGAGCCACGGTGCTTTAAGACTTTCAGTCCGGCCTGTTGTTGAAGCCCAAGGAAAGGGAGATGTAATAGTCGATGGACTGTGTGACAGTGAAGGTGCATACTCTTGGGGTGGGACATGCATGTGGGGGAGAGAAACTAGTGGTTGGAGTGTTTCTGAGGTTTGGATGGTTGGAGTGTTGTTGAGGTTTGGTACCTTGGCCTAGACCATGTGGATATGGATTGTGGACCGTGGCTATCTTGGGAAGCCATTGCCCTGATGGAGTCATAACCCTGCTCAGGGGTGGAAGGTCTTCTCAATCAAAAGATAAGTACAATTCTCTATTTATTGTGTGTTGTGTATCTTGTATACATGTTATAATGTTATTAGAATTTCCTATATATACATATACATACCTGATGCTAATCATGTTATTGATTTGAATGTGATTCAGGTAGAGCAAGAAGGCGTCTTGCAAGTGCATCCGGTGCACATATTGGTCTAGAAGAGAAAACAACTCTGAAATCGATCCATAGGGCTTGTAAAGGTCCAGTGGACCTGGCACGGTCCTAAGGACACAACATTGAAGCATGTAGATGCTATGCGGGCATAATACCCTCATCTTTTTTAATATTTTGGAAATCCTTTTGATGTTGTGTAAAGAGTTGCATTGAGGACAATGCAAAAATAAGGGGAGGGGATTGTAATATCCCCAAGGACGAGCCCCTGTTGTATTAATGAATTATAAACATGTTTTGTAGGCGATTGAGCTAAGTGCTGATAAGCTGGTGGGCTTATGTGTTTATTGGGTCAGAGAGCTTAAGTGTTAAAGGCAAGGAGCCTAATTTTGTATATGTAATTATGTAGATCATTAATAAAATATAAACATTGCTACGTGTAGACCGACCATGAAGAAAGAATGGTGGGGGACTAAGCTTCCACAAGGTTGGGTAAGGGAGGAGGCTAAGTGTGTGGGCCTAGGAGATAAGCTAGGGGGCTTACTTCTAAAGGGAATAATAATTTATTATTATTTATTGAAGGCTAAGGTGCACATGTTGAGTGTTGTCCTAAGTTCCTGTAAAGGGAACGTGTGTTAAGTGGAACTCATGCGGCTCCAGGAAGACAAGTGTCGTCCTGGGTGCATGTAGTTAAAACTGGTGAGTTAGTTGTGTTGGGTTTGTTCTTCCATTCTGTCATCCTCTGCCGAATTTTGCTGGGATCGGGGGCATCTGAACTGTTTGCCTCTACGTCTACATTTTCATACCTACGCACAGTGAAGGAAACCCTCACGGAAAGATTGTTCGTTGTCCATTTTCCCATCCTTTGTGAATTTCGTTGAGCTCTAGGATCAACCTCTATGTTTTGTTCTCTGGTCACGCATCCTGAACCCAAGGAGAACTACGGTCTGATCCACAACTTATGTGAAGCCTGAGCATTCTGTATGTGTCTGTGCCGTGTGTGTGTCATAGCTGTTGACGGTTGAGGCCACGCAGTTCCTGGACTGAGTGTGGCTTGTTGCCTTTCGTTTTCCTAATTTGTATTGACCAATGGATGTTGTCCTCACCTTGCGGGAATTGAGTTGAAACTAGTTGAAGAAGCAGGTTGTCAGGCCCGTGGATGAAGAGGCAGGTTTTTAGGCCTGTGAGCATCTCTCTCCAGGTGAGATAGTTTGTTGGGAAGTGGTTTTCTCCTAGAGAGAGTCCAACACCAACTACAGATCTCTGATAATTCTGGTCCAACCTGTTGTTGAATGCCAAGGCAAGGGAGGTGAAGCATCTGATGGACTGTGTGATAGTGAAGGTGTATACTTCTGGGGTGGGACAGGCATGTGGGGAATGAGAGTCCATGAGTAGTGGGCGTAAGAAGGCTCTTGGAGAGAATCCTTTCGGTTGCATTATGTAGTTTCCTATAACCTCAGCCTAGTCTAGGATTCCCTTGCCTTGGTGGAGCTTAGTCCCAGCTCAGGGGTGACCCACTATTGAGTGTGATGAGGAACGTGGTCTATGGCTGGGAGGTTCATGGGAGGTCTGCACGTAGTTGGTGGATTTACTCCAGCTAAAAGATAAGTATCATTTACATGCTTAATTTTATGTTATGCATGTCTGTGATGATGGAATGTTATCTCGTATTCTATTGCATATATGAATTATTGTCTATTACATTTAATATCTGTATGGTAGAAGTAACTATGTGATTATGTGTTTTAATTAATTAAAATGCATGTTATATATTTATATGTGAATGTTCTGCAGTGGTAGCATTACCTAGTCTCTATGAAGGGTCGGGGATGCTACAGTTTGGTATCATGGCTAAGTCAGAGCTGAGTAGTGGCATTTCCCAGGACGGTTGATGGCTAGGGATGTTACAAAATGGTATCAGATATTTAAAGGCTAAGTTAAGGTTGTGTTGGTAGCATTACCCGATGGATTTGTAGGCCAGGGGGATGTTACAACAACGGTTAGCCCCAGAGGAGCCTCTGGAGGTATTGGCTCCCTATGGAACTCCTATACTTTCGAAATATTGAAGACATAGCATTATATCCATTAGATTCTCACCATCCTTCTTCATAAGGAGTCATGTATCTAGGTTAGCAATTTTAATCTTTATGTTCCTATTCTCCTCGAGGAAAAAAAAGACTGCTGGAATAAATTAAAAGAGTTTCTTAGCATGCATCGGATTGAGAATATAATACTTGCTAGAGACCTCAATGTCACTTTATCCCAAGGGGGAAAAAAGGGGGAACCATTGCAAGAGATCCTATTTGAGAATGGGTTGAGGATACCATACTTGATTGGGAACTGGAAGATATAAAACCTTCTAGAGGCAAATACACTTGTTCTAATAAAATAATTGGCCCAGGGTACATAGCAGCAAGGTTGGACATATACCTGGTCCAAAGATCCTTCCTCCTTTTAGGCCTCAACACTGAGTCTAAGATCCTTCCTTTCAGTGCTTCCAACCACAAGCCAATAGTTCTAGAAATCACCAAAGACTCCCCCCTGGGACCGATTCCTTTTAGATTCAAGCTGACCTGGATTCATCATGAGGAGTTTATTGAACTGGTCACTGGAGTTTGGAAGGATCCAGTTTTAGGTTCATCCTTTTTTGTGTCGGAAGAAAAACTCTGAAGGCTGAATAGGGCTCTTAAAATATGGGAAAAATATTTGAAATCCCCATAAATACAAAGAATGGAATCTCAAAAATATCTGGAAGTTCACCAACTAAAAATGGAAGAAGGAAATATAAGCTCAGACATGCTGGAAAAAGAAACATACCTCCATAGAAATATCCATACAACCTATAGAGAGAAAGAAGAATATTGGCGACAAAAATCTCGAAGTCTTTGGCTAAAAGCTGGGGATAAGAACACAAGTTTTTTTCATAAGCAAGCAAAAGACAGAAAAAATTACAATTCTGTCAAGGAAATCCAATTTCAGAATCAGATTGTCAATGACTTCGAAGGAATCAAGCAAGCTGCTCATCTCCACTTCAAAGGGATTTACATAGAGGATCCAATCAATCGTCAAACCAAGATCCAATCAACAAATTATAACTTCGATCACATTAAAAGAAGTGAAATCATCCCTAGATAGTCTGGCCCATGATAAAGCTCCAGGGTCTGACCGCTTTACAACCCAATTCCTTCAAGTCTGCAGGCCAATCATAAAGCATGACTTGCATAAAATGGTGTTAAAGTCACAAAAGTGCCACAATATTGGGGGAAGCACTAATTCTGCATTCTTAGCTTTAATTCCTAAATAAAAAGGAGCCTCATCCTTTGACATATTCTACCCAATTTCCTTGTGCAATATTGTCTACAAAATTATCACAAAAGTAATCGCCAATCGACTCAAGGGTATGCTCCCAACAATCATTCCAGAGAACCAAGGTGGCTTCATCAAAGGAAGGCACATAACTGACAATATAATTCTGGTCCAAGAAGTGATTCACTCAAGTATGCAACGGGGTGAAAAAGGTATGATTGTGAAATTAGATCTAGCAAATGATTTTGACAGAGTAAGGCATGATTTTTTGTTTCAGGTAATGCAAAAGTTTGGCTTCAACGCTTCTTTCATCCAATGGATTAAGGCTTGTATCGAGTCTCCCTGGATTACTTCATTAGTCAATGGTCGAGAAACATATTTCTTTCAAGCATATAGGGGGATTAGACAGGTATGCCCACTATCCCCCCTACTCTATGCCATTCAAGCCTTGGCGCTAATCTTTCAACTAGAACACTGTCACTCCCAATAGGAATTAATGGGCATAAAAATTGCAAGAGGGGTCAAAGATATAAACCATGCTCAATTTGTCGATGATACACTCCTCTTGGGAGGGGCTAGTACCATCATAGCTCGTAAATTCAAGCAGCAACTAGATCTTTACAAGGAAGCTTCTAGGAGCCAAATAAACCACAAGAGTCAAATATTTGGATGGAACTGCAAGCCAAGGGAAATGGTGGAAATATCTCGAATATTGGAGATGGAAGGGGAAACTCAATGGGAGTCATTAAAATATTTAAGAGTCCCCATCTTCAAATCCAAGCCTAAATATTCTCACTGGTCTCCTGTAATTGACAAAATACAAACCAGAATCCAAGCTTGGGGGGCTTCCTGGTTAAACTTGGCAGGGAAGATAGTTCTCCTCAAGTCAGTTCTGGCCAGTATTCCAATTTATCAAAGATACATTATGTTAGCTCCCTCTGGATGCATAAGCCAAATCGAGTCTCGTTTAATAAGATTTCTTTGGAAAGGAGGCAATCAGAATGAAAACAAATTGCCTCTAGTAAGTTGGGGGAAAGTAACAAAGCCTTACTCAGAAGGCGTTTGTAATATACTAGATATAAAAAGTATGCATAACATAAATAAAATGCTAGAAATGGCAGAATAATAACAATATAACCAGAACAATCACCACAATAGAACTGAAATGATATAAGAATACCAAAAACAATATCACTTTGATTCTAAAAGCAATTTTCACGGGCCTCTTCGAGGGGCAACCTCCAGTTGAGCAGAGATCTATTACAATAATATCCAAGCTAGGGTTCTCATACCCTCGACTCCTATTTATACGAAATATGTCTATCAAAAGAAGCATCTAGAGGAAGATCCTTCTAGAAGTATAAGATTCTATTAAGGTTTCTTACATTCGACTTATTCTATTTTATTGAAATGCCTTATTAATATTGACCTTTTTTACATCCGAGTATATTGTTTTACCTATGTGCGTGTTAGGACCCTAACATGTCCGCCCCCTTAAAAACAACCTTGTCCTCAAGGCTTGACATGTGGAAATTGTTGCAGAATGGTAGATGGTTCCCAAGTGGAATCTGTTGGAGCTATATCTTTCCACTGGAATAACACTTCCTTGATGGTTCTCTGACGCAGGCGATGCTCACGCTGGTCCAAAACTGCTTGTGGTTGTATCCAAATGGATCCTTTTTCGGCTAACTTGGGAAGGTTGGTTTGAATTTGGCACTTCGTTCCAATCACCTTCTTTAATCATGAAACATGAAAAACAATATGTAGCCTAAAATGACTGGGAAAAGCTAACTAATAGGCCACCTGTCCTACACGCTTGAGAACTGTATAAGGACCATAAAATTTGGACGCTAACTTCCGACAATGCTTGGCCTTGAGGGAATTTTTCTTGTAAGGTTGCGGTTGAAGAAACGCCTGATCCCCTTCTACAAATTGACATTCGGAGCAACCTTGATCTTTTTGTTGCTTCATGCGATTCTGGGCCATGACCAAATTCTCTTTGAGGGTACGGAGAATAGCCTCTTGAACTGTAAGTGTTTGATCAACTGCTTGGAACTTCGAGCAACCAAGTAAGTATGAGAGAACTGAAGGTGGATTTTGTCCATATACCGCTTCAAAAGGAGTGATACATGTAGCTGTGTGGTATGAAGTGTTGTACCACCATTCAGCTAGGGGTAACCATTGAGCCCACTGATTTTTCTTTTCTGAGGCAAAACACCTCAAATATGTTTCCAAACACTTATTGACAACTTTTGTTTGACCATCATTCTAGGGATGATAAGTTGTGCTGAGATGCAATTGGGTGCCTTGTAGCTTGAACAGTTCTTGCCAAAAATTGCTGGTGAAATTTGGGTTGCGATCAGAAACAATAGAATGTGGCATGCCATGAAGCTTGAAGACTTGATCCATGAAAAGTTGAGCCATCGTGGATGCTGTAAATGGGTGTTGAAGAGAACATGAATGAGCATACTTGGAAAGGCGATCAACAACCACCATTATGACTGATTTATTTTCCGATTTGGGTAAGCGTGTAATAAAATCCATAGAGATATCCCTCCAAATAGCAGGTGGAATTGGAAGCGGTTGTAGTGTGCCCGGATATTTGACTATTTCTCCCTTGTTGCGTTGACACACATCACATTCAACTACAAAATTACGAATGTCTTGTTTCATGCCATCCAATAAAAAAGAGCATTTGACCCTATCATAGGTTTTGGTAAACCCGGAGTGCCCAGCTGTGGGTGTAGCATGAAGGTCAGAAAGTACCATGGATTTAAGTTTGGATTGTTTGCTTAAATAAAAATGGCCTTTGTATCAAAGCTCATCATGGAGCCAAGAG
>JZKD02S0228457.1:10936-21600 GCA_000966675.3 Picea glauca | reverse complement strand
GACTTTGTAATGCTCCGACAACCTTCATGCGTGTGTTGAATGATGTATTCAGGCCATTTCTAGATGATTTTGTGATTGTATATTTAGAAAACATTCTTATATTTAGTGTGACTTGGGATGAACATGTAAGTCATGTAAATCAATTATTGGATACTTTGCAAAGGGAAAATTTGTATGTAAAATTGTCCAAATGTGAATTTGGCAAGACTACACTTGTGTACTTAGGTCATATTGTAGGAGGAGGACAATTGAAAATTGGTCCTTCCAAAATTGATGTAATTGTAAATTGGCATGAGCCCAAAAGTGTAACCGAAGTATGAAGCTTCTTAGGTGTAGTCTAGTACTAGAGGAGATTCATTTCAAAATTCTCTTTTATTGTAGCTCCTTTGCATGCATTAAATAGTGTGAAGAACACTTTTTAGTGGGGAGGAAAACAACAAAAAACCTTCAACACTTTGAAGGAAAAGATGAGTACCACACCGATATTAGCACTACCGAATATTCAACAGCCTTTCGAGATCGAGACAGATTCCAGTGGATACACCATGGGTGCAGTATTGATGTAATATCGTCAGCCTATTTGTTACCACTTTGAAACTTTTAACCAAACTGTTGTTAACTATCCTACATATGATAAAAAATTGTATGCATTAGTTCAAAGTGTAAAGAAATGGAAGCACTACTTGTTAGGGAAGGAAACAATCATACATATAGATCATCAGCCCTTACAGTATCTCCAAGAACAAACCAAGCTGCAACAATCTCGACATTACAAGTGGATGGGTTTTATTCAACAATTTCATTTGGTAATCAAATACAAAAAGGGTACAAGTAACAAGGTAGTTGATATGCTTTGTAGACCTCCTATTGTTTCTTCTATTATTTTGAAGAATTCTTCTTTATCTCATGATAGATATGTGGAACAATATGTCATTGCTGAAGATTTTAAAGAAGTATTTGAGAAGCTAACACATGGTGCATAGGTAGAGAACTATTTTTTGCAGGGAAAACTACTCTATCATATTGGAAAGCTTTGTATTCCTATGAGTGAATGAGTCCATGTAATACGAGAAGCTCACACTTCTCTTGTGTCTGGGAATTTTGGGGTAGGAAAAACTATGGTTGATATGAAGAGGTTTTGTTACTGGCCTTAGATGAAAGTAATTGTAACTAAATTTGTAAAGGGGTGTGTGAAGTGTTCTACTTGTAATCCCACTAATAGAAAATTGGGGCTATACTCACCACTTCCTATTCCATCCCATCCTTGGGAAGGTATCTCCATGGATTTTTTAGGTGGTTTACCAATGTCTAAAAGGGGTCATGAGTATTTGTATGTGTTAGTGGACAGGTTCAGCAAGATGTGTATCTTGATGCCATGTAAAAGTCAAATCACTACTGAGAAGACTGCTAATTTATTCTTTCAGTATGTTTAGGTTCACTTTGGGTTATCCACATCCATTATCTTGGATTGAGATACTCGATTCCTTGGGGACTTTTGGACAAGATTGTGGAGAATGACGGATGACAAGTTGAAGAGGAGCATTTCTTTCCATCCACAGAACAACAGACAGACAGAGGTTGTTAACCGAACAATGGTACTTTTTCTTCGAGGCTACTGCAGTAAGCATCCCAATTTATGGGATGAACATATACCCTATGTACAAAATGCTTACAATCGAGCCTTACATTCCTCCACTCAGTGTTCTCCTTTCGAGACATGTTTTGGGTATTTTCCTAAGGTCCCTTTGGACTTGATGTATGGGAGAGAGGTCGATTCAAATGAAGAAAGAAATGAAGACAGGGCCCGCAATTTCATTCAGAGGATCCAACAGGTACACCAAGTAGTTCGGGAACAATTGGAGAAAATTCAAGCACAATATAAAGCTTAGAATTACAAACATAGGGTTGATCATAAGTTCCAGGTTGGAGACCAGGTATGGCTTCACATCAGTAAGGAGATATTGAAGGGTGAAGGCAAGAAACTCATACCCATCCGATATGGGCCCTTCACTATTTTGGAGAAAAGTGGTACCAATGCTTTTCGTCTAGATCTTCCACCTTATATGCAGATCTACTAATTTGTAAATGTAGAAAACTTGAAACTTTTTTAGCCTCCCATGATCATGGATCATGATGAGGAAGTTTCAACACCTTTATTTGATGAGTTTTCTCCTGAGTACTTGGATGAGTTGAAGGGAGATATCATCCTGGACAGAAGGACGAGGACTTTACGTAGGGGTGATGTTGATTATCTTCGAGTGGGATTAAAGGGCACACATACAAGCAAGGCAAAGTGGATTGCGAAGGACAAGGTGAGAGAACTCTTCCCACACTTATCTGTTGATTGATGAAATCTTTTGGTGGTCCAAAAAGCTCTCAATGGGAAGGCATGATCTAAAAAGGATCGAGAGAAGAATAAGAATAACTCAGAATTCATAGAATAAACTCAGGAAGATCATAATGGCCTCAATAGATAGATAAAGGGAAAAAATTCAAAGTCTTCAAATATCAACGAAATTGGAATCATCGCGAAGAGAACGTCACAAGATTTTCAACGACATCAATGACTCGTCAAACAAAGTTACAAATCAAAATATATTCACGGTCAAAATTTTTGTCAACCTTGCCCAGTCAACATGGATGAGTCAACATCCGTACTATTGATGCAAACATCAGTACATATGACATCATCATCCATACATAGTATGTGGAATATGCAGAGGGAGACACGTGTCATGCTGATGTCATCATGATGACATGGAAACACCAAAGATTGCCACGTGTCACTCATTTTGGACTTTTTTGATTTGGGAAGGTGCCATGTGGCATTCCGTACATCCACATGGAAGACCGTACAACCACCTGATAGTTGACGCGTTAGGCTGATGTGGCAGAGGTGACGTGGGCCAATGAAAGGCCGCCACGTGGCCTAGTCATGGGTTTTCACGTGGCAATGGGAAAATTACCAAGGATGCGCAACAACTGAAATTTAAAAGGGGTAAAGGGGTTGGCTGGTGCTAATCCCTAGTCCTCTAAATTTATAACATAATCTGGAGGGATCCTCCAAAGCCAAACCATACTCCAAAGTTAGCAGCGAGCGCAACAACAAATGAAAATCAACACACACACACACACACACACACACACACACACACACACACACACATATTCCATGTATTAAAATGGAGGTCCGCGGGCTTGACCCCGCAACCTCCTCCAAAAAAGCACTTTAAATATATCCACCAATCAACAGGCCAAACGACCTTGTTTGTATATTTGCCCTCTAATTTTATTTAAGAGTTGCATTTTTCCAGAGCTCAAGGTTCAGACTAAGGGCACGCGACCATACAGATGAGCACGAAAAATGAGAATTTTTCTATTAATTTATTGCAGGGGCATGCATGAAAACCGAGATGAATTTTCTCAAGGTCCTGAAAGTGCCAGATTCAGATCGAGGCCACGTGGAGACAACCATTTTTGGGTAATTCGACGCCACAAATTCAATGGTGCTATTTGTTTTCTGATCTGAGAAAATATTCTACAACTTAACTCTAGAATGAGGTATACTTATGCATTTTTCCAAATTCTCTTGCTAAGTTAATAAAAAGGCCTACCCATTTGAGAGCAGGACCTAGAGACGTAGTCCACCAGGTACAAACTCTGTTATCAAGTTTTTTGTGTTCGGATATGATGCACATGTCTCTTCATTATTGAGTTATTCGTTCTTTATGGTGAAATTAATTTTATGCTCATTTAATACAATTCTTTAATAAGTCACTTCGATGAAAAGATCCTAGATTAATGTCCAACCTAATTTGAGTCGGTGTGATCAATCAAATGGTTCACTTTGTCACTACAATACTTTATAACAAGATGGTAAGTTCTCTTGTCAATATAATGAACAATTCTCTTTACAATCGTCAAGTGACTTTCTCATAGATTCTACATAAATCAAGAAACCACTTTGGCAGTATATGAAATATGATGTTGACTTTGAGTTAACTAGATAAGGATACCAATAACCTGATGATAAAGTGTAGCATCAACTTTGGGAGAACCACACTCCTTGGTTAGCTTCACTCTTGAATGATAAGGTGTAGCACATGGTTGTAGTCTTCCATTATGAACTTTATAAAAGGTTCAACACATATTTGGGTTGGGAAATAAAGACACCATCATCCATTTGTAAGACTTGGATGCCCAAAATTAAATGTAATGGGCCAAGGTCATTCATTTCAAATGTATTTGTTATTTTTTTCTTTGAACCCAAATTAAATCAACATTGCTTCTAATAATGACCAAGTCATCCACATATAGTGAAACAATTAATATTTCACCATTGACATGCGATGCACTTATGTCATGATCATATTTATAGCATTTGAAGCCAATATTAAGAAAAAAATGGTTAATCTTCTCATCCCATGCCCTAGGGGCCTATTCAAAACCATACAAGGATTACTTTAGTTGATAGACAATACTTCCATTATTTTAAAATCTAGGGGGTTGCTCCATATGAATATATTCAATGATATCACCATGTAGGAAATCAATTTTGACATCCATCTGATATACCTCCCATCCAAAATGAGTAGCAATTAAAAGAATTAGTTAAATAGAATTCATTTTTGCAACAAGGGAAAATGTTTTTGTGTATTCGATGTTTTCTTGTTAAAAAAAACATTTTATACCAAATGATCCTTATGTCTTTCAATATCACCTTTAGATGTAAATTTGATCTTGTAGACCCATCAACACTTCACCACATGTGTGGTTGAAGAAATAGATCCCATGTTTCGTTCTTCATTAAGGAATAATACTCAGTAGCCATCATATTCTCCCATTTAGTTTGATCATGTCAATTCATATATGTATCTAGATCATCATTAATGAACTAACCAATGGTTCCAAAAATTGCAGTTGACTCTACTATGGAATGTCAAATGTCAGTCATTTTAGATAAGAAGTTGACTATCCTGTGTAGTAGTTAGTCGATCCAGAACTTTGCAAAATTTTCAAAGTATCGTTGCTCAACAAGCTAGAAGAGTAAATGTCATTGATATAATAAATAATTCTCTTTGCAGTCTTCAAGTGACATTCTCATAGATTCTACATAAACCAAGAAACCACACTGACAGTAAAGGAAATATCAAGTTGATTGTGAGTTAGCTAGATAATGCTACCAACACGCTAACAATTAAGTGTAGCATCAACTTTGGGAGAACCACACGGTTANACACATTCCATGTATTAAAATGGAGGTCCGCGGGCTTGACCCCGCAACCTCCTCCAAAAAAGCACTTTAAATATATCCACTAATCAATAGGCCAAACGACCTTGTTGGTATATTTTCCCTCTGATTTTATTTAAGAGTTGCATTTTTCCAGAGCTCAAGGTTCAGACTAAGGGCACGCGACCATACAGATGAGCACGAAAAATGAGAAATTTTCTATTAATTTATTGCAGGGGCATGCACGAAAACCGAGATGAATTTTCTCAAGGGCCTGAAAGTGCCAGATTCAGATCGAGGCCACGTGGAGACAACCATTTTTAGGTAATTTGACGCCACGAATTCAATGGTGCTATTTGTTTTCTGATCTGAGAAAATATTCTACAACTTAACTCTAGAATGAGGTATACTTATGTATTTTTCCAAATTCTCTTGCTAAGTTAATAAAAAGGCCTACCCATTTGCGAGCGAGACCTAGAGACGTAGTCCACCAGGTACAAACTCTGTTATCAAGTTTTTTGTGTTCGGATATAATGCACATGTCTCTTCATTATTGAGTTATTCATTCTTTATGGTGCAATTAATTTTATGCTCATTTAATACAATTCTTTAATAAGTCACTTCGATGAAAAGATCCTAGATTAATGTCCAACCTAATTTGAGTCGGTGTGATCAATCAAATGGTTCACTTTGTCACTACAATACTTTATAACAAGATGGTAAGTTCTCTTGTCAATATAATGAACAATTCTCTTTACAATCGTCAAGTGACTTTCTCATAGATTCTACATAAATCAAGAAACCACTTTGGCAGTATATGAAATATGATGTTGACTTTGAGTTAACTAGATAAGGATACCAATAACCTGATGATAAAGTGTAGCATCAACTTTGGGAGAACCACACTCCTTGGTTAGCTTCACTCTTGAATGATAAGGTGTAGCACATGGTTGTAGTCTTCCATTATGAACTTTATAAAAGGTTCAACACATATTTGGGTTGGGAAATAAAGACACCATCATCCATTTGTAAGACTTGGATGCCCAAAATTAAATGTAATGGGCCAAGGTCATTCATTTCAAATGTATTTGTTATTTTTTTCTTTGAACCCAAATTAAATCAACATTGCTTCTAATAATGACCAAGTCATCCACATATAGTGAAACAATTAATATTTCACCATTGACATGCGATGCACTTATGTCATGATCATATTTATAGCATTTGAAGCCAATATTAAGAAAAAAATGGTTAATCTTCTCATCCCATGCCCTAGGGGCCTATTCAAAACCATACAAGGATTACTTTAGTTGATAGACAATACTTCCATTATTTTAAAATCTAGGGGGTTGCTCCATATGAATATATTCAATGATATCACCATGTAGGAAATCAATTTTGACATCCATCTGATATACCTCCCATCCAAAATGAGTAGCAATTAAAAGAATTAGTTAAATAGAATTCATTTTTGCAACAAGGGAAAATGTTTTTGTGTATTCGATGTTTTCTTGTTAAAAAAAACATTTTATACCAAATGATCCTTATGTCTTTCAATATCACCTTTAGATGTAAATTTGATCTTGTAGACCCATCAACACTTCACCACATGTGTGGTTGAAGAAATAGATCCCATGTTTCGTTCTTCATTAAGGAATAATACTCAGTAGCCATCATATTCTCCCATTTAGTTTGATCATGTCAATTCATATATGTATCTAGATCATCATTAATGAACTAACCAATGGTTCCAAAAATTGCAGTTGACTCTACTATGGAATGTCAAATGTCAGTCATTTTAGATAAGAAGTTGACTATCCTGTGTAGTAGTTAGTCGATCCAGAACTTTGCAAAATTTTCAAAGTATCGTTGCTCAACAAGCTAGAAGAGTAAATGTCATTGATATAATAAATAATTCTCTTTGCAGTCTTCAAGTGACATTCTCATAGATTCTACATAAACCAAGAAACCACACTGACAGTAAAGGAAATATCAAGTTGATTGTGAGTTAGCTAGATAATGCTACCAACACGCTAACAATTAAGTGTAGCATCAACTTTGGGAGAACCACACGGTTAGATTCACTCTCGAATGATAATGTCTAGCACATGGTTTATAGTCTTCCATTATGAACTTTATAAAAGATTCAACACATATTTGGGTTGGAAAATAAATATACCATCATCCATTTGTAAGACTTGGATGCCTAAAATGAAATGTAACGAGCCCAGGTCATTCATTTCAAATGTGTTGGGTATATGTTATATTCTTTGCATGTGTGTGTGTGTGGGCACGTCAGATTCGAAAACTGCATCTGACAATCCCTCTATTAGTGCTCTGTGTGTCATGTGCACCGGGCGCTTCCTAGGGGGGGCCAGGTATGCCCCCCCTTGGTTACGCGCAGTGCCCCAAATTTTTTTTGTGTGCAGTTTTTGCTATTTTTAGCGGTTTACTAAATTAATCATGGATTAAGGTATTAGGGTTTTGGTATCTACGAAATACCTAAAAACATTGTATATATTGTATGGTGAATGGTGAAATTCAATATAATGAATATAAAAAAGGTTTTCCCGGTAGAGGGTTTCCGATATAAATCTCTGTGTACTATGTGAATGAGCCATTGATTAATTTTTGTTTTTCTTAAGAATCTATATGCATTTCTTTACTTCACAGGTTTAAAAATTACATGTGGTATCAGAGATCATTTTTGGATTCAGAGGATCGCCTTTGTTGTTGAGGGTTTGGCTCAGTCTTGATAGATCAAGTTTATCTTGGGTTTGTGATAAACCTGGGTTTAGTGGGAGCTTTTGCAATGGAGATTCAAGTATAGAAAGAGGAATGGCGAGCTCATCTAGAATCGAGATAGAGAAGTTCAATGGTAAAAACTTTGAGCTATGGAAGCTCAAAAATATGGAGGACCTTTTTGTAGAAAAAGAACAATGGATCGCTATGGATCCTGGTACATAGCCTATTGGTCACCGTCTACTAGCACACAGGCTACTGGTACACAACCTACTAGTACACAAACTACTAGTACACCACCTACTGGTATGTTGAAGGAAGATTGGGAGAAGTTGGATAGAAGAGCAAGAAGTACTATTCGACTCTGCTTGGAAGATTCAGTGTTGTTGAATGTGTCAGGAGAATCTATAGCCAAGGAAATATGGGATAAGTTGGGGAATTTGTATCAATCAAAGTCTTTGGTAAACAAGTTGTTTCTTCGAAAGAAGCTGTATCATCTTAGGATGGAAGATGGAGATTCCGTGACAGAACATCTAAATGACTTTAATACTCTGGTAATTCAACTTGTCTCTGTTAATATTACAATTGCAGAAGAAGATAAGTGTATTACTTTGTTATGTTCTTTGCCAAAATCTTGGGATAATCTGGTTGTAGCAATTGGTAGTACCACTCAATCTACATTGAAGTATGAGGATGTAGTTTCATCCTTGTTATCTGAAGAGATGAGGCAGAAAAGCATGGATAGTCATAGCACATATGCTTTATTTGTAAGAGGTCGTACCCAAGACATGAATCCTGGTAGGCCTTCGGGGAGGAGATCTAAATCTACAAGTAGATCTAAGTCTCTAGGAAAATCTTTGAGGAAATGATGGCAGTGTGGTAAAACAGGGCATTATAAGAAAGATTGCAAGTCTAAGAAGGTTGAAAAACCAAAGGGATTTGATAGTACCTCTTCCATAGATGCAAAAACCTCCACTGAATTAGGAGGTGATGTTTACCCAACATCTACAAGTACACATGCAGACCGTGATGTATGGTTGATCGAATTAGGTGTGTCATACCATATGAATCCTCATAGGGAGTGGTTCTATGAATATGAAAAATACGATGGTGGTGATGTATTCCTAGGCGATGAATCGACAACCAAAATCATGGGACGTGGAAGGCTTAAGTTGTTGATAAAGGATGGAAGGATTAGAACTCTCCCTAGGGTTCTGCACATTCCAAAACTTGCCAGGAGCCTAATATCTGTAAGCAAGTTGGATGATGCAGGAGTGGATACTGCATTTGGAAAGAACACTTGCAAGATGGTATGAGGAGAAATGGTGTTGATGACGGGAGTTTAGTGTGGAACGTTGTACAAGTTGTTGGGAAGCACTTATACTAATGGGTGTAACAGTTCTGTTGTCCTTGAACAGACAAATAAATAAGAAAAGACCAATACCATCCCTGAAAAGAAGACCATGCTGTGGCATCAAAGATTGGGGCATATTGGAGAAAAGGGCCTTCGAACACTACACGGTAAGGGCATGGTTGAAGGTATGTCTAATTGCACTCTGGATTTGATTTCTGTGAACATTTCATATATGGTAAACAAAATCGAGTAAGATTCCCATCTAGTGCTACAAGAGCAAAGGTGATCTTAGAGTTGATACACAATGATGTGTTTCGACCCATGCCTGTTCCATCACTAAGTAAGTC
The DNA here is from genome assembly GCA_000966675.3 of Picea glauca. Classification (NCBI taxonomy): domain Eukaryota; kingdom Viridiplantae; phylum Streptophyta; class Pinopsida; order Pinales; family Pinaceae; genus Picea; species Picea glauca. The sequence goes on along the minus strand of JZKD02S0228457.1, from coordinate 11,927 downwards.
TGTGTATTATGTTTCATTCATAGATTATTTCTCAAGGAACACATGGATTTATTTTCATAGAAATAAATCTAAGGTATTTGATAAATTTAAAGAGTTTAAGGCTCTGGTAGAAAATCAGACAAAGAAGAAAATAAAGTATTGATAACAGATAATGGTGGAGAATTTTGCGGAAATGAATTCGAAGAATTCTGTAAGAAGTGTGGTATAGCAAGGCAGAAGACTCCTCCATACACTCCTCAGCAGAATGGAGTTGCATAAAGGATGAACATGACACTGATGGAAAAACCAAGGAGCATGCTCAACGGTGCCGAGTTAGGACAAGAATTATGGGCAGAGGAAGTGGGTACAACATGTTACCTGGTCAATCGATCACCTTCATCAACGTTGGATGAAAAAATTCCACACAAGGTATGGACTGAAAAGAAACCCTCTCTTCAACATCTTAGAGTGTTTGGTTGTGATGCTTATGTACATGTTCCAAAGGAAAATAGGAGTAAGATGGATAAAAAAGCTGAAAAGTGTATCTTTATTGGTTATAAATATGGTGTGAAAGGTTATAAGCTTTGGAACCCATAAACTAAGAAGACTATTTACAGTCGAGATGTTGTTTTTAGAGAGGTAAAAGATGTGTCCAAATAGGAATTCCTACCAAGGCAAGACGAACCTGAGAAAATAGAGCTAGATTTGGATGATGCAAAATATGAATCATTTGAAGAAGATGAAGTAGTAGAAGAAGAAGAACCTCATACCCTAGTATTGAGGAGATCAGTGAGAGAAAGAAGGAAACCAGAAAGGTACAGTCCACCTGATTTCCATTCCAATTTTTCTTTATCTATTACTGATGATGATCCCAGAACTTTCAGGGAAGCATTGAACTCAGAGGATAGTAAACTCTAGAAGAAGGCCATGGTTGAAGAAATGGATGCCTTGGATAAGAATGAGGCATGGGATATAGTTGAGTTGCCAGCTGGAAGAAAATCTGTTGGTAGCA